>CBVK0101149761.1:0-12084 GCA_900067695.1 Picea abies | reverse complement strand
GAAGAAGACCCAAGATGAAGATTGTGATTTCAGAAGAACAACACCAACTAGAAGACCAACCATATATAGGTACCAATTTTTTTTTCTTGGCTTTTGTTATTATTACAATAATTTTGTGCATAAAGCCATAAATTGTAGATCCTATGCAAAGGGTAGAAACACCTGGAACAAAAGTAGCTATGAAAATACCAAGAATCATTATGAAGGCAATTATCCCAGAAAGTCTCATGAGGTGTTTGAAAGAACTTATAAAAATTTTGGTGCTCTGGTTTATGAAATTGAATGCTACAAATGTCACAATTTTGGACACATAGATAGAAATTGCAGAAATTATTTGATATTTTCTTCAAGGGAAGCTAGGCATATTCCTTTCAATCATATAGGGGAAAAATAGAGAACTTGGAAAAGGAAGCAAGAATGTTTGAAGGTTGAGGAATGTGGGTTTTCCTTACAAGCCCAAAAGAGAAGAATCCATTGGTTTATCGACAGTGGATGCTCAAAGAATATGATTGGAGACAAAAACAAATTTGTAACATTAAATAAAGAAAACGATGGGTCTGTCATGTTTGGAAATGATAAATCAACCAAAATTATACGAAAAGGCATACTCAATCTTGGAAACAAAGAAGTTGTGGAATAAAATGTCTTACTTGTTGAAAATATGAAGAATAATTTTCTAAGTGTGAGCCAAATATTTGATCAAGGAAACCCACTTATATTAAATTAAAAAGAATGTGAAATAAGAAGAGGAGAATCAAGAATACAAGTGGAAACAAAGACAAGGACTCCAAACAACATATACATATTGAATTAGATTGAAGACGAAATATGTTGTTTGAGAAACGAAGATGGAATTTGGATTTGGAATATGAGAATGGGCCATATGAACTTTGATAATATAGTCACTATCAATAATAATCAAGTTGTAAGAGAAATTCCATAAATTACAAAGCCAATGAATACTATGTGCAAGCATTGTCCGCATGGGAAACAAACAAAAGTTGAATTTACTACAAAGGAATAATCCGTGAAAAAACAATTGTAGATTGTACACACTGATTTATGTGGGCCCACTAGAAAAAAAGATTATATGAAGAACAAAACTTGATGCTACTCATTGATGACTACACCATAATGACCTGGGTTTGCCTCCTCAAGAAAATGTGAGAATCTTTCGAACGTTTCGGGGTATTCAAGGAACTGGTTGAAAATGAAACTGATTTGAAAATCAAATTATTAAGATCAAATAATGGAGGTGAGTTTAATGCAAATGAATTCATGGATTTATGTGAAGAACAAGGAATAAAAAGACAATTCTCAACATCTAGAACACCTGAACAAAATGGAGTTTCTTAAAGGAAAAAAAAAACTGTACAAGAAATGGCCAGAATCAAGTTGAATGAACCCAAGCTAAGTGATATATTTTGGGGACAAGTAATGCATACATTCATTCATATATTGAAAAAAGGATTGATCAAAAGGAATAGTGATAATACTTCATATGAGTTATGGAAAGGAAGATCGACCAATTTCAAGCACTTTAGAGTTCTTGGAAGAAAGTGTTACATAAAAATGGAAGACAAGAAGATTGGAAAATTTGACTCCCGGGTGGACAAAGGAATATTTATTGGGTACTCATGAAAAAAAGAAGCATACAAGTGTTAAAATTTAAGGCTCAACAATATAGTAGAAATCATCAATGTAAAATTTGATGAAACAGACTTGGTGAAGACCAAGAAGCAAAAAAGAAATTCAAACATCCTTGAAGAACAAGAAAATGAATAACTAAAGCAAGAATAAGAGGAAGAAGAAGAAGAACAAGAACCAGAACAAGAAGAGATGCAACCAAAAGTATAAGAAGAAGAAAACTACATAGAACAACCATAAGGGTTTCTACTATCAGAAAATGAATACTATGTTTGGAGATTGAAGAAATATATGTATAGACTTAAGCAAGATCTGAGAGCTTGGTACTCAAGATTGGATAGGTACTTACAACAACAAAGATTCAGAAGGGGAAATGCAGCTAGTAACCTCTACATAAAAATTGATCAAAGTAGTAGTATTATTATAGAAGTGTATGCTGATGACATCATCTTTGGAAGTGATAATGATAGATTGAGTCAAAAGTTTTCCAAGGATATGCATAATGAATTTGAGTTGTCCCTACTTGGGGAGTTGAATTTCTTCTTAGGACTCCAGATATCTCATCTAGATAGAGAAATTTTCATTTTCCAAACCAAGTACATTAAGGAAATGCTAAATAAGTTCAAAATGGAAGACTATAAACCTATGCGTACTCCTATGGTTACTGATTGCAAGTTGAGAAAAGATAATAAATACAAAGAAGTGGATAAAATAATCTGCATATAAATGATTGGTAGTCTACTCTATGTGACAACTTCAAGACCAAATGTAATGAAAGCATTTGGACAAGTCACAAGATTTCAATTTGCACCAAAGGAAACCCATGTTCTAATAGTGAAAAGGATGTTCAGATATCTTAAAGGAACAACATATTTTGGGCTATGGTATCTGAAAGGAAATGAGTTTACTATGGTCACCTACATGGATTCAGATTGGGAAGGAAGTATTTATGACAAAAGAAGTACAAGTGGACCAAATTTCTACTTAGGTGAATGCTTAGTGTCCTAGTTGAGAAACAAGCAATCTTGAGTATCACATTAAGGAAATGCTAAATAAGTTCAAAATGGAAGACTATAAACCTATGCGTACTCCTATGGTTACTGATTGCAAGTTGAGAAAAGATAATAAATACAAAGAAGTGGATAAAATAATCTGCATATAAATGATTGGTAGTCTACTCTATGTGACAACTTCAAGACCAAATGTAATGAAAGCATTTGGACAAGTCACAAGATTTCAATTTGCACCAAAGGAAACCCATGTTCTAATAGTGAAAAGGATGTTCAGATATCTTAAAGGAACAACATATTTTGGGCTATGGTATCTGAAAGGAAATGAGTTTACTATGGTCACCTACATGGATTCAGATTGGGAAGGAAGTATTTATGACAAAAGAAGTACAAGTGGACCAAATTTCTACTTAGGTGAATGCTTAGTGTCCTAGTTGAGAAACAAGCAATCTTGAGTATCCTTATCCAAAATAGAAGCATAATATATTGCAGCACCAATATTTTCTACTCAAATTCTATGGATGAAGCAAACCCTTCAATACATACATGTGTGATATGATGATCCCATTCTAATACTCAAACCCTTCAATACATACATGTGTGATATGATGATCCCATTCTAATACTCTGTGAAAACACTAGTGCTATAAGAATATCCAAGAATACAATGACGCATTCCAAGCCCAAACATATTTCTATTAGGTTACACTTTCTATGGGAACAAGTCAAAGAAAAGAATATCAAGTTGGAGTAAATTGGGACAAAAGAACAAATTGTATACATATTCAAAAAGACTCTTCCTAGGGATACCTTTGAGTATATTTGATAAAAACTAGGAGTAATTTATGCTCCAAATTGATTTCCATAATATTTTGCAATAAAAAAAAGGAATATTTTCAAGGGGTGTTACCCTTGTCCATTGATGTCAAAGCGGGAGAGAAAAAAAAGTAAAAGTAGAATAATGAATATAGGGGGATTCAACATGAATACAAGAGGACAATACAATCATTGGGATCATAGCACAAAGATAGGGGGAGGATGATTGTTTTAATAAGTTGACATCAATGCCAAAGAGGGATATTGTTGGAAAATTGGTTGTCATTGATGTCAACCTTAGAAGAATCCCTAAAGCAAATCCCAGAAGCCCCTAAAATTTATGATGATGTGTCCTCTGGAAGAATCCTTGAAGATCCTTGACGAATCGTTGAAATAATTGTATATAACTCCAAAGTGGTCCCCTTATGGCGTAGATTTTAAGCATGGCCCTCATGGGATGAGATAACATGTGGCTATTTCCAAATTCCCACATTTATTTGTACACAAATGGAGCCCAAAATCCCTCTAACTCCCTACGAATGAGGAGTTGTGAGTTTTTTTGTTCGATAACCCAGCCGAAAAATTGAGGTTGACTCAACTAATTTTTTGGGACAAAATTACTATAAATAAAATATATAATTTTATATTTTTAGAGTAACCAATGAAAATATCAATAATGAGGTTCTCTCAAGGTGCAGGGGTGTCTTTTTGGTGTGCACGGGAAGTCTAAAGGATTCTCTTAAGGTCTTTCTTATTCTTAATGTATGCTATGAGTTTGTGATGTTGTTGTATGCACTGTTATGAGGTTCCGATGTTGCTGTGATTGGATGTTTCCATGAATAGATGTTGTCATTAGTCGATGTTTCCATCAATGGTTACATTTTGGGAATGGTGTTACAAGGCTTGCAATGGTTTGAAGGATTTTGTACGGAATGAAGCATGCAGGTGAAGTCAGAAGTACTTTGTGCATGTAGATATTGGATTGGTGATATATTATTGAGTTGGTTCTTAGTTGAGAATATTGGTGTCTTCATTTAGTAGGATGGTTTATGTGCTTTAGGAAGTGGGTGCTTTCTTCCATTAGGAGCTGCTAAAGCTAGGGTTCGGTGTCTCCTAGTCGGTGCTGGTAAATCAGGGAGTTGGAGCTTATTTTAGGTTGGTGCCTTTAAATCAGATGGTTGGTGCCTCCTTCTTGTTGGTGTTGAATAATCTTGTAATTTGGTGCTCTATGAATGTAATATTAACATGATATAATAAAAACATTATGTATTTTTCTCCCGTTTGGGTTTCCATGTAAAAATCATTGTGTTCTATGTATGGCTTTTGTGATGATGAATGACATTGTTAATGATTAATGTTTACATGATGTACTTAAAGTTAAAAATGGTAAACATTTATCAATACTGATTCATCCCCCTCTTAATATTAGTGAATATTCTAACAAACCCTATTCAGTAATTTATTTTACCAAAAAATAGAAGGGAGATTTGTGCAATAGAGATTTATTAGCAACTCCAGAGTGGGTGGATTTTTTTTAAAGAGACAAATTTGAAATGGATTATTATAAATCACATAGAAATCCATAGAGGAGAAAATTCAGGTATATGACTTCATTCTATTAATCTTTCCCCTATTTGATTCAAACAATTTTCAGTGCATTCTCAAATACAAAAAGGGTTTTATAGTTACCTTCAGTATTGGAATCCCTATTTTCATCACTATTTTTTTACTTTATGTTTCTATATTTTAAACGGAGATTTGTTTTTAAGAAAAAAAAATTTATAAGGTTTGTTTATTTATATATGGGCATTATGAAACCACTCATTGCATTGGATCCCAAATTGTCATGTCGCTATCATTTTTTTTAAATGACTTCATGGTTAATGGTGCATTCCGTACATAAGAAGAACACCAATGCATATTTTTATGTCAACAACGTCATTTAATTTAAATTAGAAATAATATTAGAAAAAAACGTTTTGTAGTCAGCAGTGCACATTGTACCTAGATAAGCATCAATGAACATTTTCTTACAAAGAGCAACATTCAGTTTAAAATGGAAATAACACTATTTTTTATATGGAAACCTCCATGTCTTAAATTTGTTCACATTTCAATGGTGCATAACAAATAGTACTTAGGAAGCCAAACTTTTCTTAATTCATAAAGCCGCAACTGAACACAAAAAACTGTAAAATGTTTTCAATTTTGCAAGGACACTATTATAATGTACCAGTGCATATATATATATATATATTTTGCAAGGACACTATTATAATGTACCAGTGCATATATATATATATATATGGTTGATGCACCAATGTGTATAAATATGGTTCTCCCCGATGCTTATTAATTTACTATACGTACATGTATCTTATTCTATAAAAAAATATGTACTTTTTAGATCTCATGATTCCTAGTTTTTTTTTTCAGGGAGATTTTGGAAATTCCAAGAGACAAACAAGGGGAAATCAAGACATGCTGGTGGGAATGAAAATAAAAGTGTAGAAAAAGATGATAAAACAAATGAACATAATTGTGTCGCAAGAGGAGTCATCCCAACTACAATGTGAAACATCAATATGTAATCATTTATGTATTCTTTTATGTACATTGAATTTAATTATTGTGTGAAATACTAACTTTCAATTGTTTTGTTGAAAAAAAGAAAAAAAAATAAAACCCATTCAAATCATCATAGAATATCCTTTTTATGTCATCCAGGGATGTACAATCTTTAATTTTTTATTCCTTGTAGAAATGTTCAACAATCTTTTCAATCCACTCATACAAATTTGACTGACCTTTGTTGATCAATTTTAGTAACATCTTTTCATATTCAATTCTATTTATCATGAGAAAATGAATCAAAAATCTTATTTATGTATATGAGAATTGATTTTATAAACCTCTTGTGTGTTTCTATGAAAAATTGTGCCCTAGCATATGCAAGAGTTAGTTGACTTCTCTTATTGTAATTCTTCAAATAATTCTCTTGTTTTTTCTACCACCACTCAATAATCTCCTCCTCACTCACTATCTATGCATGACTATAACTAATGTACAATCTCAGGTCAATTCTAATGGAAATGGAACCAATGTTCTAATCTAAGGGATTACACAATATATTTGGTTACTAGTAGTCTATCCAACAAACAATAATATACAAGCATGCATACCTAGAAGGAGAAGAAGGACAAGTGATTATACAAAAAAAAAAAAAACAACCAATCTTTTATTATATGATTTTCAACAAACAACAAAAACATTTACATATCATATTCATGTCTATTTATACATTTCATCAAATAAACGTAGTTACAATTTCCCTAACTATTTAGTCGATCGATTGACTCAACAATAGGCTAGTTGACTACATTTATTGGTCATATAACTTTATTAAAATGCTTTGCTCAACTCTTTCAGCTACTTGAATGCACTCCTTTAATAGGATTCGTACATCTATTGTGTTAGTGTTCTTTCTATGTAATATTATGAAGTGTTCTAAATCATCAATTGTTTTACTTTTGAATCAAACATAGTTAATTTTTACAAAATTGTTAATACAAAATGGATCATGGTTAATTTGAATTGAAGGAAGTCACATGTCAATAGGTAGTAGTGGTGATGTATCATCGCTACCTTGAGTTGAAGAAGTCATATTTTGATAGGTAGTAGTGGTCCTTAGTAGTTAATGGCTTAGGCACTCATAGATAATCATTAGTTACCACATTAAATTTAAAAAACAAAACCCACTAGAAAAAGGAAGATGATTTCAAGTACATGGACAATGAATTTGTAAATGGTGTATGAATAATGTAGAAAATCAAATTAAATTTTAAAAAATATAATTTTTATTTATGGAAAATATATCTTAAGTATATGAAAACAAGTTTTTTTCTAATAATGATTTTTAAATTGACTTGTAAAATCTAATGTATGTTTGTGCATATGCATCACTTCAGGGCCTTAATGATAGCATTTCTCTATAAAAGTTTGTAAACGTGTAGAATACAATCTATACTAGTGCAATATTACTTTTAAATACTAGTGGAATATTACTTTTAAAGGTGCACTTATATGTTTGCGAGGTCTATTTATATGTTTCCATATGCCAAGAATGTTATTATTTTATGGAAAAAAGTGTTTTTATTATGTAATCGAAATGCATACACATTTTGATAAGTAAAAATAATTACATATAAACAAGTCATATGTGTTTTGGTGAAGTAAAATGCACACATGTTTTTTTGATCTGACTTGCATGTCAAGTAACTTTCATAATTCAAGCTTTGAACCTAATTATTTTTACAAACATGCAAATATTTTGGAATTTCATAATACGAAGAAACAAGTTTTTTTTTTTTTTTTTTTTTTTTTAATTATATTGCATATAAAAAGCTGACCAACTTTCTATACTAACCCACATATAATGTTCTAAAATATTTCATTTTATTTCATTTAGCTACTTTAATAGTTTCAAAACAATGGTAACAGATCACGGTTTGATATCACAAATGATGTATTAAATGTTGAAATGATGCAAATTAAAGTAGATTAGGGCCACACGTAGGTAAAATTAAAGAAAATTATTTAAAGTTTCAAAGTGTTCGTTTGCATGAGCACATTACTTTCAAAAAACGTAGCAAACATACAATATTTTTTATTAAGTAATGAAAATTTAATCTAAGAGTTATTGTTGAAATTCAATAATGAAAATTAAAACTCGTTGTATTTACTAATTTGTTTTATTTTCAAATAAATTAATCAAACTTATAACAATGCTTTAGTATCAAAGAAAGTTATAAAAACTTTTATATTAATAAGAAGCTATGAAATGTGGTTGTAAAATAATTTAATTTTGTATTTTTTATAAACGAATTTAATAAATTAAATTTATATTTCATTTAGTAAATTTATATGTTTTGTTTATGATAACTAAAAGGAAGTAGAGGTGTGGAATACATTTTCTAAACTAATTTATGAGAGAAGAATGTGCATAAACTAAAAACATAATAGTTGCAACAAAGAAATAAACAAATTTATATTTCATTTAGTAAATTTATATGTTTTGTTTATGATAACTAAAAGGAAGTAGAGGTGTGGAATACATTTTCTAAACTAATTTATGAGAGAAGAATGTGCATAAACTAAAAACATAATAGTTGCAACAAAGAAATAAACAAATCATAGACAATAAGATATTTTGAATGAAAACTCTTTTGAATGAAAAACCCTCAAACTTTAAAGCACACTGAATGTATTATTCAACAACTAAATGGTTACAATTCAGAGTCTCTATGCCCTCAACAAGATTGTTTAATAGGAGCATAATTTTGGATAAATTTTGACAACATAACAATAAGATAAAACTCATACTCTATGATTTCCTCCAACCCTATCACTCAATAAATAGACATAGTAAAACCAAAAATCATTTATGGTCTACCATTTCTACATACTAGAAACCACTAGTAGTTTATTCCCTACCAATGTGGTCTACAAATTCTATGTGAGTATTCTTTTCTCTACTATAACACTACACATATTCTCTACTCTACTACAACACTACAAGTATTCTCCATTCTACTGCAACACTACAAGTATTCTCTACTCTAGTGCAACACTACAAGTATTCTCTACTCAACAACAACACTGCAAGGTGTATGACATAATTGTCCAAGAATTCTCCCACTTATCACATACCTTTCAAGGGTACATGGGAGAATGGATCAAGCTATGAGATAATTTATAGGGCCCATAAGACCCATAAACTCACAACACCACTTGAATTTACCTATTCTCACTTGTTTCGTCAATGTGTATACAACATTATACAAGGTATCAACTTTCTCTAGTACAGCCTTTTCATCCTCTACTATGTCCCCCCAAAAATGGTATTGGCTATCTATATGCTTTGTCTTTGCATGAAATGTTGGGGTTTTAGCTAGACAAATGGAACTATTTTTATCACAGTGAATCATAATATATTTCCAACTTATCCCTACTTCTGAACATTGTTTCATAATGAAAATGGCCTCCTTATAGGCATGAGTATCTTCTATATACTCTTCCTCTATAGTGGAAAAATAGACCATAGCTTGTCACTTGCTCATCCAACTCACCACTCCACCAAACCACTGAAACATGTATTCACTCATAGATACCATTCTATCTACATACCTTTTCCAATCAGAATTCAATGGAGTCCCTTGAAACATCACTATGATAGAAAATATAATATTCATAGTTACCTCGCAAATAAATAAAGATCCTCATCATTGCAAACTAATGTTCACATCCAAGATTAGCCATGGATCGACTTAATAGTCCTGCCACCTGGACAATGTGTGGTTTAGTATAGACCATAACATACATAAAAAACCATATTTGTAGGTGTTGTAAGTGTTGTACGGAACTACTCAACTGAAAACTTGGCTCCCATAGAAATAAGTACACTTAATAGTTTGTAATATACCATGCAAAAATGTTGTAGCATAGAGTTTACATACTTAATCTGGCTCAACCAAAGCCTTTTATTCAATCTATCTCTCTTGATATCCATGCCTAATATATATTTTTCATTGGCCAAGTCCTTCATATCAAATCGTGTTGAAAGATGAGACTTCAAATCACAAATCACATCCTTATTGTTACCAAAGAATAACATATCATTTATATATAGAATGATAAAAATAAAATGACCACCATATTGATTGTAATACACACAGTGATCTCATTTGGATCTTAGCAATCCTAATCCCAACAAAAAGGAATCAAACTTTTGGTGGTGTATTCTATGAGACTGTTTGAGACCATATAAAGACTTATTCAACTTGCAAACCAAAGTATCTTTACCTTTTTCAACATGGTGATCTAGTTGTGTCATATATATCTCCTCCTTCAAGTCACCATGTAGGAATGTTTTTTTCACACCCACATATTCTATTTGTAAATCAAATGTTGATGTTATAGATAATAAGTGTTGGACCTTGACCAAGTTTTGGGAGATCCTTGGTCAGGTTTGACCTCTTTTGGGACTTCGACAACCTGTCGAAGGAAGAGCGCAAGATGAAGCAAAGATTGCGGGATATCGACCCCTTTTTCAGTCCTTTTTGGGATTTGGGATTATGTATCGGGTATGGGGATGTCAGCCCATGGGTTTACCCATGTCTAGGCCTATTTTGTAAAGTATAAATAGATGTCTAGGCAATGCAAGTATAGGCATATATGTGATGTTAGGCCAATGTGCTAAGTGCTAGTGATCGATCTATGTGATCAAAGGATTGTAAAGTGCTATGTGCATACTGTGTGAAGCTTTCAGAGCTGAGTGCAAGTGACTGTAGAAGGCTTAGTGTTTTATCCTAGGTCGGGGAAGGAGGATCTGATGAGGTGTGCGCAGATCTCATGTCCTATGTGGAGTAGGGTTTTGAGCTTTGTGCATGTAATTGATTAGAAAAAGATAATAGAAGAGAAGAAGAGTTGATGGACTTAGCCCCAGGGTGGGGGTGAACCATGTATATGTTGTGTTGATATGCTTTGTGCAATGTGTTGATGCGATAATGTTCTTAGTGCTTTTCTATAGATAGATAGATCTGTTGATGTTTTTTGCTTAATGATGTATATGGATGTTAGATCTGACTTATGTACATATGCTTAGTGTTGAATCTATTAAGAATTGATCTGTTTCGTCATGCTAAGTGTTGTTAGATGCTAGATCTAGTGGGATACTACGCTGCTCTATAATTAGGGTTTGTTTGCGCTATAACTAAGAACTAGATATTGATGAATGTTAACTGCTGAGTGATCTGTTAAGTATTCCAATCACATATCTATGTCCCAGATAAGGTTATAGATGCCTGAGTCCTGCAACCACCCTTGCCTCTACCTTGGGTGAGACTTCATCTACTTCACAGGTGTTGCCAAAATGGTCGGTAGTTAGGGCTTTGTTGCTGCATTGTTGTAGCATTGAACCCTGGGTCTACCCCTGTGGAAACAAATGGTTCCATTTCCAGGACTTGAAACTATAATTGTTAGGAACTGAGGAAGAAGAAGCTTTGTGCCAAGATATGACCTAAAACTTTGATTGCTGGGAACTGAGGAAGAAGAAGCTTTGTGCAAAGATCCGACCTGAAACTATGATTGTTGGGAACTGAGGAAGAAGAAGCTTTGTGCAAAGATCTGACTTGAAACTCTGAAAGATCTGTGTGTAGATCTGTTTTCCTAGTGTGCAACATTCCACTTGATCTGTGAAGCTCTGTGCCAAGAAAAGAGGTAAGATATGAAGAAAAGAGGTAAGATCTGGAAGCTCTGTACTCTGATACAAGTAATAATAGTAAAAATTTCTAGATCTGAAAGCTTTGTGCTTTGTAGAAGTAAGATAAGTGTGTTATCGGTAGGTGTAGACACTAATAGATCTCCCTAGATCCGCCTAGATCTAGAACAAAACAGGACAGGACATGACTCTTTCTCTAAGTTGCAGTCATTGAATCTACTACTAAGGAGGAATGAGTGATATACCTTTATATCGCTTCCTTAGGTCTCTGTTGTTCTTGCTTCGCTCTGGTGCTCTTGTGAAATCAGGTCCAAGACAACACAAACCAACCAA
>CBVK0101149740.1:0-16424 GCA_900067695.1 Picea abies | reverse complement strand
ATAAGTTTGGGCACAAATCCTAAGACTACAAGAAATCATGAAGACAACTCATGAAAACTAATCCATACAAGTTAGGAAGGAAATCTAATGAACTTTGGAAGGAAAAAAGAGAGGATAAATATCAAAGTACAAATGTAGAAAAAAAAGTTCATCAAATAGAGTTCCTTATGGAAAGATATGGAGAAGAAAATATGAAGAAGAAAACAAGAAAGATGATGAAGATCTTGCACCTAAAAATGAAGAAATTAATAACAATAAAATGATGGATGAAAGTCCTAATAAGGAATGTGAAATTCAAAGCTTTGCATATGAAGAGGAACAAGCTCAAGGAAGAAGAATTTCCAAAGAAGAAGATGAAGAAGATTATGGTGCACAAAACAATGATGATGATGATGAACTTTCAAAAGCAAATCAGTCTGTATAATATTGTGATGAATAAAAATGAAGTCCAAAATAAATGGGAGAAAGATAGGGGGAGCATCACCTCAGGGGGAGAATAACCTTAGAGGGAGAATCATCTTAGGGGGAGAAGATAAATATTCCCTTTGTCATTGCTGTCAAAGGGGGAGAGATAAAGAGTAAAACAAATTCAGCTCAAAGGACTCAAAATACATAATGCATTTCACAAGGGAAGTAAGATTGTTTTACTAAGGTTGCCATCAATAACAAAGGGGGAGATTGTTGGAAATTTGTTATTCATTGATGCCAACCTTGATAAATAGGTGAAGTATCATTGATTGATTGGTTTGAGAAGCATTTTCTATGTTGGACATATTGTTATGAAGGTGACTTGAATGCCAAGCATTGTCAATATTGGACATAATGTTATGAAGGTTGGACATAATGTGATGAAAGTGACTTGAATGTCAAGCATTGTCAATATTGGACATAATGTTATGAAGGTGACTTGAATATCAGTAAAAAGAAAATATTGACTAATATATTATATGAGCTCAATATACTCATCCACATTGTATAAGGTTGAGATTGTATCATTAACATCCATGCACAAAAGAAGAAACTATGAAGAAACTGTCCAGATAAAAATGGTAAATGGATAATCCAATATGGATCCATACAAATCACAAATAAAGAATTTAATAAGACATGGTTCATTAAAAGTGATTCAAAAAATATGAATTGAATAAGAGTCCAGAGATGAGACAGAATGTCAATGGTGGATGTTTGGTGAGGAAGCATTGACACCATTGAGTCACAAGTTGATCGAATGTGATATGATTTGAAGACAAGTCGACCGAATGAAAGCCTGCAGACTGACAGAATTTGGAGAAGACAAGTCGACCGATTTCAAGACGATTCGACCAACTGAAGGTCAAATTTGAAGGAAAATTGAGTCGGGAAATACAAGTCAACCAAAGTAAGTCGAGATGACCAAAGTCAAATTTCTCATGTTGGTTTTCTTCAATGTCAAGTTGGTCCAAGAAAGAAGTAACCTAAAGGTTGAAGTCAAAGAAAACTTAAATACAAGTTGGGTCGAGGTTGAAGCGAGATGGTTCGAATAGAATTGGAATACTCAAGTTGAAATTTCTCCTAGTTGAGTCAACCGAAAATATGTTTTTCAGTCGAATGAGGAAGCAAATACAAAACAATGTGAGACCAAGTCAAATGTTTAGTGACTAGCATTTGAGAGGGAAATTATTTTAATATAACCATCAAGTAAATTGTTTACAAGTTGAGTTTAAATAATCACCAATAAAGGATATATGTGGAGGTCGATTTATACATTCACAAAAAGGTAATATGTACTGAGGTTGATCTATCATCTGACGATGAAAGGAAAATATGGGAAAATTGTCTTTAAAGAACCACCTGTACTGACCACCTCGCACACTTTTGGGGGAATTTTCTTGTGGGTCAACTAGTTGGGCATGTTTTTCAAAAAAACCATGTCATAGAATTTTAAAATGCATTTCCATCACTCCAAAATCTTCATATGAAAATAGCTGTTTAAATTGGTGTACAAAAATTAATTAATAAAAGTAACCATTTGTGTTAATTAAATGAAGGGGTGCAATGTTTCATTCCAAAAGGACACATTGTTTCAAAATGACACCCTTTGGATTTACAAGCTAAGTCTTGTCACGAGAATTGGATTGCTCACATCTTAGTTGGATATGAGATCAACAAGCCGAGTCTTGTTATGAGGGTAGGATTCCTCATTTCTTAGTTGGATTTGAGAACTACAAGCTGGGTCTTGTATCAGAGAGTTGGATCTCTCATATTCAGTTGAAGTTGAAGATATTAAAGGATTGATTTTATTTGTATTCATTCAAGTTAAATAAATAAAATAATGATATTTTATCTACTTCACATAGTTTTTGTTATACATGTTTATGAATAATTAATTGAACTGCATATATCTTATTTAGTTAATTTCATTAATCTATGAAAGTGTGAAAAGTAGCCAAAAGTTTCAGAGACTGATTCACCCCCCCCTCTCAGTGTTGTTGTGTGTTTCAACAAAAATTAGTTCCTTGAGTGCCAAGTGTCAAAAAGGGAAAGTGCATACAAAATGTCGGGAATTAGTGTAATTCTCATTCCATTCTTCCATTCCATTCTTCCATTCCATTCTTCCATTCCATGATGGGTACCTTTGTTGAAAGAGGGAAAGGTACAAATATGTTGTTACCATGTAAATCCTTGGTGTTTTGGGTTAAAGAAGCAGGTTGTCAAGCCTATGGATCATTCTCTGTGGGTAGAGAATTTCTAGGAATATGTTTCCCTATGTGCTGTCCTAGTGGGTGCCATATATATTTGAGAGATACAGATCCAACACTTCTCTGTTGTCCTTCGTCTACTGCAGTTCTGTTGTGTCTATGCGTGCGTGCAACTGTACCTCCTGTGCGATGCTGACTTGCAGTTTATACAATGCCTTGGTTAGTATCCACGTCATTACCAACTGTATTTGGGCCAGTTATTTCAACGGTGTCTAGCCCACAATTTCATCCATGTGCAACATGATGGGTGTAATGTGAAATGTCGAGCTCGACTGTGATGTCATCTGGATTTTATCCTGCTCACTCGATCCATCCTTGTGTTAATGTTTAAGCCATTATTATAGTTCTTTGCATTTCAATGAATAACAACAACATGAGATAAGATCACTGAGAAATACACAATCACAAGAGACACATCATTTATCCTGGGAAACCCTCATGGGGTAGAAATCCCAACAAAACTTCCTTAATATAGATAGCCAATACAATGCCAAGAGATAACTCAAATAAGTACAGAAAGTCCTCTCCCAAATATGCGCCTCTCTCTCTCTCTCTCTTCTCCAACTGCAACTCCAAAAATTGTCTCTCAATGAACAAGTTAGTGTGTCTACGTGAGGCACTAGCATCCTTATTTATACAAGACTGGCATGTGTGGGAGTGTCCTTTCATTGGCAGGGCCGACTTCTTCTCCTGGGTGGTTATAACTACCTTTATTATATTTTGGGGCCTCTTTGATATATTCTGGGGCTGACTTCTCTTTCTTCCTATTACAATTACATTATGACCAATCCGCAAAAGGGGATTTGGTCCTTTTACAACAACCGACATGATCAATACACAATGGGGATTGATCTAATGAATAATATAACAAATAATAATAAGAATACACTTTGAAATTACATTATTTCAACACTCCCCCTTAACAAGAAGGGTATTCTACAGTAGCATCAGACGAGAGAAAGGAATTTATCATCAATAACATCAGGAGGACAACATCATCAATATCATCTTGGAACACTGACTGGTGTATCTATAAATCATCGAAAGGTTTCTTCATCAACAACATCACCATTCTCAAAGGAATGCAATCATCATCTGCATCAATATGTATTAGTATAAAACTAATACATCATCATCATCATCACAGCACGAGGCTGGCTCATCATAATACATGACTGGCTTTACGTCACAACTGTTAAGCTAGAAGTTCAGTAATCGTCTTGCTTTATGTCACAACAATCAAGATGGAATCAAGATACTAGTATGGCTTTACATCATAACTTCTCAAGATGGAAGCACAGTACTAGTCTCATCTCAACGTCTTGTTTTACATCATAACACTCAAGCTAGAAGCAAGATACTAGACTGGCTTTACGTCACATCAAGCTGGAAGCATAGTACTAGTCTCATCTCAATGTCTTGCTTTACGTCACAACACTCAAGCTGGAAGCAAGATACTAGACTGGCTTTACATCACATCTATCAACATGGAAGCACAATACTAGTCTCATCTCAATGTCTTGCTTTACATCACAACACTCAAGCTAGAAGCAAGATACTAGACTGGATTTATGTCACAACTATCAAGTTGGAAGCATAGCACTAGTCTCATCTCAATGTCTTGATTTACGTCACAACACTCAAGTTGGAAGAAATATATTAGACTGGCTTTACGTCACAACTATCAAGCTGGAAGCATAGTACTAGTCTCATCTCATCATCTTACTTTACGTCACAACAATCAAGGTGGAAGAAATATACTAGACTGTCTTTACATCACATCTTCTCAAGCCAGAAGCACATTACTAGTCTCATCACATATTCTTTCTTTACGTCAAAACCATCAGGTTGGAAGCAAGATACTAGACTAGCTTTACGTCACAGCTATCAAGATGGAAACACAATACTAGTCTCATTACATCTTCTTTCTTTACGTCACAACAATGAGGATGGAAGCAAGAGATGTCTCATCAAAACAACTACTCCCCCTTTCGAGGAAGGTCCTTTCGAAATATTCCAAGCTTATCTCGAAAGTGCTCAAAATTTACACGAGATAGAGGCTTGGTCAACACATCAACAACCTGTTCATCTGTGCTAATGCACTGGATCTTTAAGGCTCCTCTCTGCACCATGTCACAGATGTAATGATAATGAATTTCTATGTGCTTCGACCTATCATGGAATACAGGATTCTCTGTCATCTTTACGCAACTCTATTTGTCACATAGGATCATGGTTGCTTCCGTCTCTAGGTCAAATAGGCTGGTCAACAACTTTCGAAGCCATATAGCTTCACAACTAGCAGAACATGCAACAATGTATTTTTCTTCTACTGTGTTGAGAGAAATGATGGATTGCTTCCCACTCTGCCATGAGATCATGGATGATCCCAAACTGAAACAACATCCTGAAGTGATTTTTCTATCAGATACACTTCATGCCCAATATAAATTAGTGTACCCACTCAATGTGAAATCACGATCTCCATCATAATTGAGACCACAATATAATGTACCCTTAAGGTACCTCATCACATGTTTTGCAGCCACAAGGTGAACATGTCTAGGTTCTACCAGAAACTGACTCAAGGTGTTCATGAAAAAACAAATGTCTGGTTTGGTGTTCGTTAGGTACATCAATGATCCAATAATCTGTCTATATAGTGTGGCATCAATCAATTTTGATGAAGTATCGACCAACAACTTCAACTTCATTTCCGTGGATGTATTCATGGGATTTCACTCTAACATATTGAATCTCTTCAATATTTCGACTGCATACTTCCCTTGGTTAAGGAAGATCCTCTCTGGACTCTGCCATACCTCAAGACCTAAGAAATAGTGCATTAGGCCAAGGTCTTTCATCTCAAATTCTGAAGTGAGACTCTTCTTACATTCAGTGATGAGATTTTCTTCTCCAGTTCAGAATAACTCATCCACATACAATAATAATATTACTAGCTCATCGTTCATAAACTTGAAGTATAGGTTGTTATCTTCTTTACTCTTGGTAAAGCCCAAGATCGTCAGAAAGATGTCTATCTGGCCATACCAAGCTCTAGGAGCTTGCTTCAATCTATACAAGGCTTTCTTCAACTTCCAGACATGAGACTTTCTATAGTCAAATTCAAATCCTTGAGGTTGCTCTATATACACTTCCTCTTCGATAACACCATTTAGGAAATTTGTCTTTATGTCCATCTGGTGTAACTTCCACTTCATCTTAGCTGCAAGGGCTATGATGGTTCTGATCGAGGTGTATCTGGATACAGAAGCGAATGTCTCTTCATAGTCAATGCCTTCTTTTTGAGAAAATCCACGAGCTACAAATCTTTCTTTATACTTCTCAATACTTCCATCAACAACATGTTTTATTTTGAAGAGACATCTAGACGATACCACATCCTTGCTATTCGGTCTAGGAACTATTTCCCATACATCATTCTTTATTATGGATTTGTATTCTTCTGTCATGGAATTTTCCCATTCTTTCTTCTGAATGGCTTCTTCAAAGCAGGTAGGCTCCTTTTCTAGGATATCACACATCAAAGCTGTTAGCGATAAAAAATGCACTGACACTTTTGAAAGAATGATGCCTAATCTTGTAGAGAATATTTGACTAGTTTCCTGGGCTCCAAATTCAGATTTGAAAGCACCATTGGAAATCTTAGGATTTTTAGATGTCGATCGACTATTCAAGCATGCAAAATGGACTCTCCATGACTGAGAAATTTGATTTTAAAAACATCTGCGCTTTCACCAGCTAACCCGTCTTGAATTTTACTAGTTAGTTGGTGAAAGCTCCGCCTTTCACCAGCTAAGGAGCGTATTTTCAGGTAAATTAGCTGGTGAAATCCTGTCACGTCCAGAATAACCCGAATTTTTGCCCAGATCGGGACTTTTTGATTTTGAATGGTTTGAAACCACTTCAAATGGACAGGTGTTGAATTATCAAGTCTAATTCAAAGGCTAGTTTTGAGGGATAAGGTCAAAAAGAGGTTTTTCAACTACATTTGGCATCTTTTTCAAAGGCAGAATATCATGGATTTGAAGACACATCATCCAATTCAAATTTTATCTTTAGAGGACCAAATCAAACAGCCTTGGGAGGCTAAAACTTCACTTCATCAACAATCTACTACTCTTAGAGATCATTAGATATGACCTTTTACTATTTTGTTTTGATTTTCCATTTTTAGTATTCTAGATCCATTTTTATAGGATCTCATTCTACACTTGTTGTATCTATTTTGATTTGACTATTTTTAGTAAATCTGATCNNNNGACATTTGGAGCACTATGGGGGCAATCTAGGAGACATTTTTTGGCTATTGTACTAGACTCTTTATTCATAATAGAATCACAGTCCTCTTTTGTTTTCAATGATATATTTTCTCATACTTTCATCATTCTGTACTTTATTTCAGTTTAGCTCAGCTTCTAAGAACTGTTATCTTCTTATTAAGCTCATGAACTTGAACTAAAGGTTTTCTTGCTATCTTGCATGACCCTGCACATTGTGTATTTGGTTATCTAGACTAGTATTCTTCATATCCTATTCAAACTTTGTTGTCTGATCATTGAGTTCTAAAAGAATTGTCTTATTCGAATGTATGAAGTGGTCCTTTTCATTAGCTATTGAGTTATCCTATTTTTCCAAGCATACAAAATCTACCATATTCTTAAGTTACCAAGCATTCTTAGCCTACAACCCTAAGGAGTTTCTTGGAGTGATAACAAATTGGCACCGTTTCCGGGTAGAGGAGATTGAAGCTCAACTTCCTTGGGAGACAACATAGATCCAACTTTGATGATAGACAAAGCCTGGACATTATTTCGGTTGTAATTATCTATCTGGCGACTTCATGAAGGACGAATTCAGTGGAAACTCCATTGTTCAGAAAATTGTTGGTGACTCCACTGGTATGACATGAATAAGATCTTAGCAAAGAGGTATGCATTATGTGATTTTTCAAGTATTTCTGGTTACCCTCATCTAGTACCTACTAGAGATGAATGGGAATGTAGTATTCCCAGATTTCGTGGAGAGAAGTGGGAAGTGCCAACTGAACATTTGCTGGATTTCCATGACTTTATTGACCGGCTTGAAATTGTACATGAGGATGTTCAAATTAAGCTTTTCAAATTTTCATTAGAAGGGATTGTTCTTGACTGGTTTCAGTCTCTTCCAAGTGCAAGTGTCAGCGCTTTGGCTGATTTTCATGCTTCCTTCCATGTGTTTTGTAAAGACCATTTTCCAGATGACCTTCTCTATCCTCAATGCTGTCATATGAGTTTTATTTATTGAATAAAGATCCAAATACTCATGAAGATTTTGCTGCAGCATTAGATATCTCTCACCATGATCAAGAGATGGGTGGTCTTCAGGATGATGGCCATAGTATATATTCTTTAAATAATATACCAAATGCATACACTATCTTAGATTGTTATGAAGATCAGATTGCCTCCTTTAAAAAATTTAAAAAGGATGAGCAGATTTTTATATCAGCATATGACATTTTTGAATCTACAACAGATCCTAAGGGTATCTCTCAGTTTCAAGATTTGCAGCGACTGGAAGTTTGCAACAGATATCAAGAAGAAGGCGAGGAACTAAAGAGTCCAGATCAACAGTCCATCGTATATGTTTCTCCAACAGATCTTGAGCAGCCTGCATTCAACAATGAGCTAGTAAAGACAATTTTCAACATCTTTTCAATTTACAGTTGGATCAGCAGTCCAAAGAGGCATTGCTTTGTGAATTTGACGACCCTTTTGCTGACTATTTGGAGTCTATGAGCAGCATAAATCCAAAAATATTTCTATCAGATGAAGGTTGGTCTTTTCATCTTTTCAAATTGCATTACCACAATCTATGGTTTCTTTTATCTTTTGGGAAAAGATCAAACATGATATTAGAAAGTCAATTACTTTCTTGGCTGCTTTGGAAATTTAGTTTTACTTGATCAATCTACCTCTACTGGTTAGTATAGGGATTGATAAAAGAATAAGCTCTTTCTTTGAGCAGGTAGAGTACTTTCAGTTTTCTTAATTAGGCAAAGAGACTCCCTTTTCACGCGTAATGGCTCGATCTAGATCATCCCTCCATGTTGCGGCTACTCAGTCAGCCTTGAGTCATCCATCAATCTCTCAGGTGTTTATTGCAGATTCAGAGAGATTTGATTTTTTCCCCAAGGCAGTTTTTCTGGGTTTTCACCAGCTTATTGGTTTTGAAATCCGCTATTTAGCTGTTGAAAGCTTTCCTTTTCACCAGCTAAAGGGGTGGATTCAGGGAAAATTAGCTGGTGAAACCTGTTACATGGCAGCAAGGTTGTATTTTTTCCCAAATTTGACTTTTTCTCAACCAATTCTTTCGAGGTTGGTTTCTAAAGATGTAGAGAACCTTGGAGAGCAGTCAAAAAGATCAGAAGGTTTCGAGATTTGGTTCATCTAGATGCACAATAAAAAATAGGAACCATGAAAACCATTTCAGATAAGCATTAGGTAGCAGTCTTGCTTGGGAAAGGTGGATTACAACAGAAAATTGGTGTAAATATGGCTTTACAGTATTTTACAGGCCACACAGGTCCTGTTAGCAATCGAACTGGTAAATTGAGAGCATTTTTATCTCTCTATCTCTCTATAAGACTCATTTTTCCTCTCAGCCTTCGAAAATCTCTTTGTCTGAGATTGCTTTACCTTTAAGCTTCTCAACTTGCAACGCAAAATATACAAATAAATGTCATTCCTTATATGTCTTTCATAAAATTTTCCAAAGCTGGAAAGTATCGGATCAAAGGTAGAAAGATGGATCATCGAAGGAAAATACAAGTGGGACTTCTGTAAGCCAATCACTTGCAACTTCTTCACAGGTGGCTACAACAACATCACAACAAACCCCAGGGATGCAGAATCAAATGGCTATGATGCAGAAGAAGTTAGATGCAATTCGTACAACCATGTCAAGTGCAGTGCAGGTCCGTGGGGAGACTTCTATGGTGTCTGGAGAGGGTCCACCTCGGCAGTCCTCCTGTAATTGAAAGTCTGTTGTTGGCCACAATGGCTTAATTGGGCAGAAACATGTTTTCAAGCCTGGCTCATCTATAACTAAACCCAGTGGCATTGGCTTGGAGAACTTGAGAAAGCAAATTGCAACAAAAGAGAATGAATTGAAGCTCCAAAGGCATATTCGATCAGGAAAGGGACAGAATACAAGATCAGTTCCAAGTAGAACATTAATTTTTCAGGACCTTCCCTCGTTTAATCCCCGTTCAATTATATAATTTGATGATCTCCAATCGAATTGCCCAATAAGAAAAAGGTCCAACGGGAAATGATCAGTGATAAGTGTCATCGCTATGATGCATCCTCTATTTGTACTGTTCGGAGACTCCATCACTGAACAGTCGTTTAGGCCGGGTGGATGAGGATCAACTCTCGCTGATTGTTACTCTTGTCAAGTTGATATTATTTTGCGGGGATACGGTGGGTACAATACACGATGGGCTCTGTTACTTCTCGACAAGATCTTCCCCCTCAATTGATCGGAATTGATGCTGGTAGTGCTAATCACACCTCCTCCCATTGATGAAAATGGCCACAGGGAGTATGCAAGATCCATCTATGGAGAGAATTTTGTCGAGCTGCCAGAACGAACTAATGAAACCACAGGGACTTATGCCAAATCTTGTATAGAAGTCACAATTGAGTTCGGGGTTCCGGTTATTGATTTGTGGTCAAGAATGTAGGAAACTGTCGGCTGGCAACAAAAATATTTGAGTGATGGTTTACACCTCACCCCAGAAGGTAATGCAATTGTCCATGAAGAGTTTCTTAAAATACTCAGTGCAAGAGGTTTGAATTTTGTTGACATGCCAGATGATTTTCCTCATCATTCTATTATTGATGGCAAGGATCCACAAAAAGCATTCCATGGTAGAGAATGATTGGTTGTTTTCAGCTCACTGTATGCCACTTGTGAAATTACATACAACATGCATTGCAGAGTCAACAACTATTATTCCTTAAAAGTAGAAGGAAGCAAGAAACGATTTCCAGTTCAGGAAAGTGAAGATTTTTGCTTGGCAAAAGCACACATGGAATCTCAAGAGATTGAGAGACATGCTTTGAATAAAAGAGTCAAGGTTGCACATATTGAAGATTGTCATCAAAATTCTAAGTCAGATTTGGAGCAAACACATGTGAACTACTTGAAGGATGCTAAAGTATGCATGGACAAAACTGGTGGTTATCTATCCACTCAAGACGTTAGCTTCAATATTTCTCATAGCATGCAGTTAAATCCTGTGGAACTTGTTTGTCAAAATAAAACTATTCTGGAAACCTCTGCTAATTTTCCTTGCAAAGGGACAGAACAAGCACTAAAGAGTGGAGCTGATAGCATTGTCCCATCAAGGGATGTTGTCGAATGGCAGGATAGAATAGGTCCTTTAAGCAACAACAACACATGACTGATAGATAGTCATATTAAAAATGGTCTATTATGGGATGCGGGTATCTCTGTGAAAGATTTAATGAAATAGGAGATAATTGACAAAGACAAGGTTTTGAGCCATGGGCTTATAGGAGGAAGAAGACCTTTGATATCTATATTCATCATGACTAGGCAGCCAATATCCAGATTTGTGGCAATATATATTGGGTTTTGGTACATTTTATTTCAGAAGGACCTAGGTGGCTGGCTCAGTCTTCTAATTCAATATGGATCAGTTATCTTCTGAAAATCTTCTTTTAGAGTCCTTTCAAGGAAATGACATGACTGAAAAACTTGCATTGATATGGAGATCAAAATAGAGATGGACATTGGTTCACAAGGTGCAATGATGCTCTTCGAAGAAACCGAGTAGGGTGAAGTGTTTGATTCAACACACCAAGTCATATCAAGACGAATGCTTTGTATCTGAAGCTGCTAGAAAATGAAAAGTCAAAGACCTCAAGTTGCCTGCGATACTCTCATTTCAAGCTTGAAGTTATCCTGGAATTTTCAAAACCATGGTTACATATCTCAACATCCTGCCTATATTCAACACTTTTTTTTCTTAATGAAGATATTGCCACAACACATGCCACGTCAAGGTGCAAACAACATTTCCAGGGGAGTTTGAAGCAGACATGCTACAGATAAAGAAGATTGGGAAAGGCAACAACAAACTTTGGAAAATAACTAGATGATAAATTGTAAAGGATGAATGACTCCATGCCCAATAGTAAAGACACAGGGTCTACCAGGTTCTTGGAGACCTCGCAGGGAGGTCTCTATCCCAGTTGGAGCCAGATGTTAGTGATAAAAAATGCACTGGCATTTTTGAAAGAATGATTCCTAATATTGTAGGGAATATTTGACTAGCTTCTTAGGCTCCAAATGAAGATTTTAAAGCACCATTGGAAAGATTAGGATTTGTAGATGTCGATTGACTATTCAAGCATGAAAAATGGACTCTCCATGACTGAGAAATTTGATTTTAAAAAAATATGTGCTTTCACCAGCTAACCTGTCTTGAATTTTACTAGTTAGCTGGTGAAAGCTCCGCCTTTCACTAGCTAAGGAGTGGATTTTCAGGTAAATTAGCTGGTGAAATCCTGTCACGGCCAGAATAACCAAATTTTTGCCCAGAGCAGGATTTTTTGAGTTTGAATGGTTTGAAATCACTTCAAATGGACAAGTGTTGAATTATCAAGTCTAATTCAAAGGCTAGTTTTGAGGGATAAGATCAAAAAGAGGTTTTTCAACTACATTTGGCATCTTTTTCAAAGGCAGAATATCAGGGATTTGAAGATACATCATCCAATTCAAATTTTATCTTTGGAGGACGAAATCAAACAACCTTGGGAGGCTAAAACTTCACTTCATCAACAATCTACTACTCTTAGAAATCATTAGATAGGACCTTTTCCTATTTTGTTTTGATTTTCCATTTTTAGTATTCTAGATCCATTTTTATAGGATCTCATCCTACACTTGTTGTATATATTTTTATTTGACTATTTTTAGTAAATCCGATCCATCTTTCAAGGATCTTCTAGATTTCATCTTGTAAGGCTATAAAGCCAAAGACATTTGGAGCACTATGGGGGCAATCTAGGAGACATTTTTTGGCTATTGCACTAGACTCTTTATTCATAATAGAATCACAATGCTCTTTTGTTTTCAATGATAGATTTTCTCATACTTTCATCATTCTGTACTTTATTTCAGTTTATCTCAGCTTCTAAGAACTGTTATCTTATTATTAAGCTCATGAACTTGAACTAAAGGTTTTCTTGCTATCTTGTATGACCCTGCACATTGTGTATTTGGTTATCTAGACTAGTATTCTTCATATCCTATTCAAAATTTGTTGTCTGATCATTGAGTTCTAAAAGCATTCTCTTATTCGAATGTATGAAGTGGTCATTTTCATTAGCTATTGAGTTATCCTATTTTTCCA
Organism: Picea abies; assembly: GCA_900067695.1. Lineage (NCBI taxonomy): Eukaryota > Viridiplantae > Streptophyta > Pinopsida > Pinales > Pinaceae > Picea > Picea abies. The sequence goes on along the minus strand of CBVK0101149740.1, from coordinate 3,236 downwards.
AGCATACAAAATCTACCATATTCTTATGTTACCAAGCATTCTTAGCCTACAACCCTAAGGAGTTTCTTGGAGTGATAACAAAAGCCGTATAATTGGAGAATGGCTTAGGTTTCTTCACATGTCTCATGGTTCCTTCGGGAACACCATATTTCTCTCCATATTGAATAAGCTCTCTAGCCCAAGCTGACTTTCTTTTATGGGAGATTGTCATATGAGGAGGTTCTTGAAACTATACTACATCATGATCTTCTAGAATTTTTGCATCATGGGAATTGATGACTTCCCTCACTGGTTCAACAACTCTGGGAACTTCCCTCACTGATTTTGCAACTCCGGGGATTACGGGTTCCTCTTCATATACCTCTTCAAGATGGCATTTTCTCGATTTATTGAGAACTACATCTTAATAAAAGGTCACATCCTTACTAATCTCAATGTGGTGGTGACCTGGTATATAGATCCTGAAGGCCTTGGAGACCTCATAGTATCCCACAAATATTCCCTTCTTTCCTGAGGGTTCCAACTTGTTTCTTTTCTCTTTCAGTATATGTATAAATAATGGGAAACCAAATATTTTGAGGTGGCTTACCTATGGCTTCTTTCCGGTGAACATCTCTTCCGGGGTCTTGAACCCAAGTGCACTATGGGACAATCAGTTTTACACATATACGACTGTCATTGCTGTTTCTGCCCATAAGCACATAGGAAGATCTTGATCATGGATCATGGTCTTCACGACTTCCATTATCGTTCACACCATTTTGTTGAGGATTATAGGGAGTAGTGAGTTCCCTCTTGATCCCAACATCTTTGCAGAAGTTCACAAACTCTTTTGAGGTGTATTCTCCTCCATTATCTAACCTTAGTATCTTGATCTTTCTTTCAGAAAGATTCTCTATCAAGGCTTTGAATTCCTTGAATTTGCTGAACACTTCATCTTTAGATTTCAAGAGATACAACCAGGTCTTACGAGAATAATCATCAATAAATGATACATAATATACATACCCACTAATGGAGGATGATGACATTGGGCCACACACATATGAATGAATGAGTTCTAGGACTCCTTCTGCTTTGTTGTCTTTCTTCAGAAAAGGGTTCTTGATGTTCTTCCCTTGTGCACATCCATTGCATACGACTTCATGGTCAACCTTGAGTTCTGGTAAACCTGTGACCACTTTGCATATGTATGGTAGTGCCTTGTAGTTAATGTGATCTAATCTTCTATGCCAAAGTTCACATGGATTCTCAATGGCCTAGGTCATGAAAACTTCTGAGTGACCCTTTAGCTTATGCAAGCCACCTTCGTCTTTTCCAATGATGATTGCTTCATTTATGGTCTCTCCTTTAGCACATTTCCTTCTACAACCTTTACTATAGCTTCCTCAGGGTTATTACCTGTGACCTGGAGCAAGGTCAACAAAACAACAAGAAAGAATAATATCCTTTTGATAATATAAAAAAATAGCACGAACAATCATCACAATAGCTCCTTTAGAGATATCACTTGTAATTTGTCTGAAGCAAAGATTAAAGATAAGGAATACAATATGAAAATAAGGTCATCACTCTCATAGTGTTGTGAGAAAACATTCCTCCATGGAAACTTGGAACTAACACATGAGATTCTTGTTAATATTATGGTAGCTGCGGGAGGTATTTACCTCCACGTGTGAACTTGACGAGAATATAAGACTTTGAAAAGAAAGAGAAAACCCTAATGAGTTGTATAATAACCCTAGAAGTCTTGTCAACTCAAGAAGATAATTTATATTAGGTTATTAGCCTCCAAGAGAAGAAGTTGGCTAGATATAATAATAATATACTGAAAAGACACATATCCAGAAGTTGAAGTTGGCCCCAACAAATCTGGTAGAACCAGTATAAATGCAGGGCGCCAGTTCTCATTTGACACATCTCAGAATTGCAGACAACAACTAGTGTGCACTACAGTTCCCAGTTTGGTGCACACATGTGGAGGAGAGCTACAGATGCAGCTACTGCAACTAGCAATTTCAGTGTTGGCTTGGACTATCTCTTGGTTAGGGTTTGGACTATCTGATCAGCTACTGTTGGTGCACTATCCTTGGAGGAATATGTGCTACACCTTTTTTGGCTATCTAGCCTAGGGTTTGCTTCTAGAGTAATTCTCAGTCAAGGTTAAGGTGATCGGAGGGTGGCTTCGGCCTATGGTTGGGTGATGAGGGTATCATCAATGGTAAAACAAGCACACAATCTTCTATATTCTAACAGGTTATGGGCCCACAACTCCTTCATTCAGTCTAAATGCTGGAAGGAAACATAGCCACTAGGATATTGAGCTCGTTGAGGAACTGTCACTAGGGTTACTAGCAGAAGCAACTCCCAAGACACTGCCGCTAGGGTTACTAGCAGGAGCAGTTATAGAAACCCTAATCCTCTTGTTGAGGCACTTCAAGTGAATGGATTTACCTAATCTCTGGATAGATCAGTGCACTCTAGCCTAGCGCATATTTTGATACTCTTATGGTCAAATCTAGGATTTGACCAAGTCAAGCAGCCATGACTAACTCTATGAAGTTTGAGAACAAGTTAGATAGAGCCTCTAACTTTAGAGCATGGAAGACAAGGATTGACCTCATCCTTGCTAAGAATAAAGTACTAGATATCATGAAAGGAAATATCATGAATCTAGAGTTTGAAGAAGGAGAAGAGAAGGAACCGTAGAACATTGCAGCTATGGAGAAGTTCAAAGATGTTGACATCAATGCCATGAGTATCATTGTGGAATCTATAAAAGACCACTTGATACCCTACATCTCCCATCTTGACTCATCGAAGAAGATGTACGATGCCATAACAAACCTCTTCTCAGTCAGAAACATTGGACAAGTAATGAGTCTGAAGAATGAGCTCCATGACATGAAGATGAATGATGATGACAGTATAACATCATACTTTGTGAGAATTTCTCAGTTAAGAGATCAATTACAAGCTATTGAAGATATCATCTCAGAAAAGGAGTTGGTAGACATAGTACTCAATGGTCTTCTGAAGACGTGGGATGCATTTGTCACAAGCATGAACACAAGAAATGAGTATCCGGCATTTGAAGAACTTTGGACTTGCTGTGCTCAAGAAGAATCAAGGATCAATGCAAAACAAAAACCCCAAAATAAGTACGATGATCAAGCCTTCACAACAAGATTCAATAACTTTAGGAACAAAAGGAATTTTGGTTCAAGGAGGAAGCC
>CBVK0101149710.1:0-21510 GCA_900067695.1 Picea abies | reverse complement strand
AAAGAAGAAGAAGGAGAGAAAGAATGGAAGAATTATCATTAACCGTAATGAATAATGAATAACTTACACCTGATATACTATGTATAACTCAATGAATGCACAATGGAGGAGAAACAATGCACCATAGTGGTGGTAGAGAGTGATATGGACACACACCAATAGTTACGGGAGTGAACGACCACCTAGTCTAGTCTCTCAGGCAATTACGGGAGTGAACTGCCACCTACCTGAGTTAACTAGTCAACTAGTCTTCAGTTAACTAACTGAACAGAGTGTAGTGAGGGGTAGATCAAGGAATCAAGGGTAATGCACTAGTGTGGTGATGATACCAAGGAAATTTCACATTATCATGGTGATGATCCCAATGGTGCATGGTGAAAAAACCAATGCAACATCTAGACTCAACTCGACTAGTCAAACCGAAGTGTCAACTGAAGAGAATATTCTCTAGGTGGAATATTGTCCCCTAAAATATAGGAGACTAGATAATGAATAATCATGACTAATAAACAAGTAAAATCCTTAGGAAAAATAAGTCCTAGGTGTGCGTGAAGTAACTCCAACACAAATCATGTCAATTCATCTTCAAACATCTAAAAGAAATCTATTGTGTTTATTGGATTTAATAAAGGACAAAATAAACTTCCATTTTTTTCAACCAAATATTCAAGACTTCATTATTAAATTTTCAATCAAACATGGGCATTTCATGTTTTGTTTCAACTTTGAAAGGAATATGGGAAGATGAATAAAAATAATGGATTTTACCTTAGTCATTGCACATGGAATATTCTTAGATTACCTTATTTTCTTCATGCTCAGTCTCCACTGGGTTTGATTCCCCACTCTTGTTGGATAGATTTTCATTGATGTCAATAGGTATATCAGTCATTAGAAGATGTCAACTGTGTGGAGAGATAGATAGCGCAAGATCGGGAGGAGGAGCGAACAACAGAAGATAATTGTATGAAGATCAAAGCTCATAAGTACAGAAGTATTTCGTGTCTATTGTTGATCACGATAGGATCAAGAATCTAATAATAAAATCTTAGGAGGGTTAGCGAATGAGGATCAAAGCTTAGTAGGAAGAAGTGCATTGCATATGTTTCGTCGGGTTCCTTGGAAATTTTAAGAAGTCGACAATTGCACAGGAAATTGTGAGAAGTCTCAGCAGCCGTCGGATCAAAATCGATTCTCGTTAGCCATCAGATCATATCAATGTGGAAGGATAGGATAAGTGAGGTAAAGAGGCTGTGATTTCAAAGTGCCAAAACCCCATTAGCCATCAGATCACCTAGGCTATGGACTGTTGATCTATCATGAAGCATTTTTGGAATTTCACGGTCTTCGAGCGAGGCAACTCATATCAAGAGCTCGCGATATGAAAAATCACGATGCACTCCTCTAGCTTGGCCCCTAGTCATAGATAGTGGTCACATAGTCGAAGAATGAGGTTAAGGAAGTAGCTAGCATTGCTAGCCTCCATTTTGACATTTCAAATATCGAGAGTTGGAGGAGTTGAGGAGACTCACGAAAGAACCCCTGAAGTGTGGAATTGCGAAACACTTTGTGGATAAGCACCTGGTCACCACCAATGGTCATGAGAAGGGAAGGAGCTAGTGCAACCAAGCTCTATTTCGGCGATCACGACATAGAGTGTCGAGACCCTTCATCACAAGAATGCTGAAATGTGAAATCAAGATAAGATAAGGATCGCCGATTTGGAGTACACAACGAGGACCGTTGGATCAGGGCTATGGGTCAGTGAACCACGTTAGCAAGGACATGTGGCATAGTAAAACACTAACAAGTTTCAAGTTGATACATCATTTTAGGTACGTGAAAATCATGAATATGAATGACATGTGGCAACTAATAGGCTTGTGACATGTCAACAAGAGACGTAAGCAAGTTATGTCACAATAAGAATCCTGAAATTACGACAACCGTCCATCTCAGTGGGGAATATGAACCATCCAATTGTTTCGGCGATTTCTTGATCATGAGTTTTGTAATATTGAAAGTCACGATGACTCGAAGGGAAAAGTGTCGAAATCCTGTCAGCCGCCCATCTCGTCAAGAAATTGAATCGTGACCATTGGAACGATAAACGCTCAGGAGCTCATATTGCCTAAGCATGAGGCCATCATCATTGGTCATATGCTATACAAGTTTTAAAGTGATGTCTCTATAGTTTCTAAATCTCGTGGTTCTGTATGGCATGATCATATGAAATGGTTTGAAGGGAGCGCCTCATACAGATTTCATTTGACAGAGAGTTACACCAGAACAATACAGAGAATCGATAAATGATCGAATATGGTCTGTTGGTGAATTGAGAATGCAGCAGTAACATGAGTGCAATCTAATGAGTCGATCCATGTCAGTGATCAACTCATGATAAAAATGATCCGATACACAGTCATGATTAAAAGAGAATAAATCATGAAAATATGAATAAAGAATAAAAAGGAAAAAATGATATTAATTAAAGTTTAATTATCACTTTAAATGAAAAGGTACAATGGTTCAAATAAAGGGACACGATGTTTTAAATTTCACACCCGTTTGAAGAGTATATAAATGAGAAAAAGTGGTGAGAAGAATGTGTCTTTGCAGTCCAGATTAGAAGATCAAAAGCTAAAGCAGATTCCAGGAAGAAAAGCTAAATACCTATGCATTAAGGGTGGTTGGGTGGTGCAAGGGCAGGTTGGTGCCTGCAAAGGGATTTGGTGCTTCCTTGTCAGTTGTAGTTGACTAAACAGGGGGTCATAGCCTCCTACCAGTTGGTGCTGGTAAAATAGGGTGTGGGTGCATCCTGATCAGTTGGTGCTGATCAAAGAGGAAGTACATCTTCCTTCTATGTAACATGTAAAACAAATTTTGTATTTAATAGAAAAGAGTTTGTGGTTTTCCCATTTGGGTTCCACGATAAAATACTCTGTTAAAATTTTGTTTGCATTAATAAATGAAAAATTGATATAATTGTTGTGTCACTGAGTCACCCCCCCCCTCCCTCTCAGTGACAGGATCTGATCCTTCAATTGGTATCAGAGCAGGTTCCTTCAGTACAGTCTAACAAACTTGAAGGTATATCCTGAAGATGGATCAATAAGAAGGAATGTCTAACAACAAATAACCATTGTTCAATGGAGAAGGCTATGCTCTGTGGAAAATAAGAATGAAAAACTTCGTTTTGGCTCTTGGTTTTGATATCTTGCAATATGTTGTAGATGGTTACATTGCACCAACTACTCCACCCAAAGACTCTAGAGGAAAGAAAATCTGTAATGATAACTCAAGAGAAGTTAATGGTATTCTAGCAGGGTTGACTAACTCTATATGTGTGAAAGTCATGCATTGAAAATTGGCCAAAGAAATCTGGGACAAATTGGAGGTCGTATATGAAGGAGATGACAAAGTCAAGAAAGCCAAACTTCATACCTATAGAACTCAATTTGAAAACTTGAAAATGAAAGAAGAAGAAAAAATTGTTAAGTACTTTCATAGGGTAGATGAAGTGGTCAACTCAATTAGAGCAGTAGGAGAAGAAGTTACAGATAAACCCATTGTGAAAAAAAACTAAGGTCATTACCAATGAGATATGATGCAAATATTTCCTCAGTTGAAGATAGATCTGATCTAAGCTCACTCACAATTGACCAGCTCCATGGAATTTTTACAGCATATGTGATGAGAACATGAAATAATAAATCAGCAAAAGACGAAACAACTTTCAAAGCATTTAAGACAAATATAAATCATAATCAAAAACCTCAATCTTGTCATCATGAAGAATATGATGTGGAAGAAGCCAACTTTATTAGAAAACTTCAGAAAGGATCAGGGAATTACAAAGGATATCTCCCTTTCAAATGTTTTAATTGTGGCAAAGTTGGTCATTTCCCAAGGAGGACCCTGAAGAGAAAGAAAACAAAAACAAACAATACCAGAAAAAGGAAAAACCAAACTACAAGAAAATTTTCTATAGAGGGAAAAAAAAATTCTACTCAAAAGAAGAAGACAATGGCTCGTCACAGTATAGTGACAACGATGAATCTGATGACGATGAAGTCCTTTTCTTAGGTATTGAAGAATCTAATGAGATAGAAAAAATTAAACATGAGAAAGAGTTAGAAGATGAAGAAGAAGTTAATATGGAGGAAGAACTTCTCAATGCCTTAGATGAATTAAGAAAATACAAAACCAGATATAGACAGTTGAAAACTTTTGTAGTTGAACAAAAAGAAAAATATGAACAAGAAGAAAAGGAGATGGAAAAACTTATGAACAATCTGAAAAAACAAATATTAGAAGCAAATAAGATTGAAGAAAGTCTGGAAAAGTCTCTTGAAGAAAAACAAATAACTGTTGAAAGGATGGAGGCAAAAATAGTTCATCTAAAAAAGGAGGTGGATGCAAAAATCATTCAAACAAAATATGAAAATAGCTCTAAAATATTAGATAAGATTATTACAACACAAAGGGATTCTGGAAATAAAAATGGAATAGGTTATTCTCAAAAGGAAAGCCATGTTAACTCAAAATCTTATGCAGATGCTCTTTGCAGTACATTCAAGAAGAAAAATGAAGAGAATATAAGTAATGATCAGAACTCCAAAAGATTACCTCCACCCATCAAGAAAGAAGGCAAGACAATACCAAAGAAGTTTTACCAAAACAGGTATCCTTGCATTTTTCCTGGTTATTGCTTTGCATGCTCTAATTTTGGACACAGAGCTATAAATTGTAGAGCATATAAAAAGAAAAATATGAAGGTTAAGAATTATATCCTTAAGGATAAACAAGCAACAAATCAAGTTAAGAGTAGAAACTATAACTCCTTTGAACCTCTACAAGAAGGAGACTTACAATGCTTCAGATGTCATAACCATGGACATAAAGCCATTAATTGCAGACTAATGGAAGTCTTAGAATAGCCCAAGTTCATTAGAGAGAAGACGAAACTTTGGAGAGTAAAAACATCAAAAAGAGAATGTCTTATTGCCCTAAAAACTCAAGATGAAAAGGATCTCTGGTATGTCGACAATGGATGCTCAAAACATATGACAGGTAACAAGGACAAGTTTTTAGACTTAAAGAAACAAAAAGGTAAAGTTACATTTGGTGATAATGCTTCAAGTAACATACTTGGGAAAGGAACCGTGAGCTTGGGAAAAGAAAAAGCTAGAAATGTACTACTTGTCGATAAATTGAAGCCTAGTTTATTAAGTGTCAGTCAAACCTATGATTAGGGATACTTCTACATCTTTGATTCCCAAAAATGTGAGATTAGGAGAGAAGACACATGAAAATTAGTTGGTATTGCTCCTAGAACTCCTGAAAATGTATATATACTAGATGAAAAATTGAATGAGGAGTGTCATATAAATTCCGTAGATGAAAGTTGGCTATGGAAAAGGAGGTTGGGGCATATTAACTTTGACAATCTTGTGAAAGTTAGAAACCTTGGTGTGGTAAGAAACTTGCCAAAAATCATAAAACCCTCAAATGCTATGTGTAGACACTGTCAACTAGGGAAGCAAACTAGGGTAAGGTTCAAAACAAAAGAATACACAACCTCTAAAAATTTAGAGCTTGTTCACACTGACCTATGTGGACGTACGAGAACCAAGAGTCTACAAGGAGAGTCTTACTTTTTGTTTTTCATTGATGACTTTACTAGAATGAGTTGGATATGTTTTCTCAAAGAAAAATCAGAAGCAATCAACAAATTCAAAGCCTTTAAAACCCTTGTTGAAAATGAAAGGGAGACAAAAATAAAATGTCTTAGATCAGACAATGGTGGTGAATTCACCTCAAAAGAGTTCGATGTCTTCTGTGAAACTCATGGTATAAAAAGACAATTTTGTACTGCCAGAACACCTCAACAAAATGAGATTACTGAAAGAAAGAATAGAACAGTTCAGGAGGCTACAAGGACTATGCTCAATGAAGCAAAATTGTCAGATGGATATTGGAGGGAAACTATAAGCACAATTGTATACATATTGAACAAAGGTCAGCTAAGGATTAATAGTGATAAAAATCCTTATGAACTATGGTTTGGAAGAGCTCCATCTATGAAATACTTCAAAGTCTTTGGAAGTAAATGATACATCGAAATATTAGATGAAAGTTTTGGAAAATTTGATGCCAGATCTGATGAAGGTATTTTTCTTGGATATGCTTCAAACAAGAAGACATACAGATGCTACAATATTAGATCACATAATATTGTTGAAAGTGCAGATGTCAAGGTGGATGATCTAAAAACGATAAGGATCAAAAATCAAGAGACCATATCTAAAAATAAAGATGCAGATGATGATGAGACATTCGACACACAACTAGAAGAAGTAGAAGAGAATGAAAAAGAAAGGGAAGAAGATGATATGGATACGAGTGAAATTGAAGAATATAGTGAAGATGGATATATAAGAGAAGAATTCCCAAGAAGAGATACAAAGACACCCTCAAGAATTATTCAAAAAAATAATCCTGAAGAACTGATTATTGGACATATGAATGATGGAGTGTAAACAAGAAGACAACTAATGTATCAAACACAATTAGCATTGTTGTCACATATTGATCCAAGTTCAATCAAAGAGGCATGTAAAGATGAGAATTGGGTTAAAGCTATGAATGAAGAATTGGATCAAATTGAAAGAAATCAAACTTAGGAACTAGTTCCTAGACCAAAAGATAAAAATGTTATTGGAACTAAATGGGTATATAAAAATAAAATGAATGAAGATTGGAAAGTAATCAGGAACAAAGCCAGATTAGTATGCAAAGGTTATGCTCAGGTTGAAGGGGTAGACTATGAAGAAACATTTTCACCTGTAGCCAGATTAGAAGCAATTAGGATGTTCTTAGATTTCTCCAGCTACAGAAAATTTAAAGTGTACCAAATGGATGTCAAATCAACATTTCTCAATGGAAATTTAGAAGAGGAAGTCTATATTGAGAAACCATATGGGTTCCAAATAACCAATAAAAGAGACTATGTTTGTAAATTAAAGAAGGCACTCTATGGATTAAAACAAGCACCCAAAGCATGGTATGCAAGGTTAGACTCTTATTTACAAAAACAAGGCCTCAAAAGGGGATCAACAGACAACAATATTTATTGCAAAATTGATGGTAATAACTTGATCATTGTGGAAGTGTATGTTGATGATATCATATTTGGTAGTAATAATATAAAAATGAGTGAAGACTTTGCTAAGATGATGCATCAAGAATTTGAAATGTCTATGCTTGTCGAACTAAATTTCTTCCTTGGATTACAAATAATACAGTCCAAAAGGGGAGTCTTTATCCATCAGTCTAAATATGTTAAGGATATGCTTAAGAGAATCCAGTTAGAGGATTGCAAACCTATTAGTACACCTATGACAGTTGGATGCAAACTAAGCAAGAATGATGAGTCCAAAGTTGTAGATTCAAAACACTATAGATCAATGAATGGCAGTTTTCTCTATGTAATAGCTTCTAGACCTGATGTCAAGCAAGCTATTGGGATGGTGGCTAGATTCCAAGTAGAACCTAAGGAGATCCATGTTCAAGCTATAAAAAGAATCTTTAGATATTTGAAAGGAACCATAGATATTGGTTTGTGGTACCCTAGCAAGGACTCAATTACATTAAAAACCTATTCAGATGTTGACTGGGCAGGAAGTGTAGATGATAGAAAAAGTACGAGTGGAGGAGCATTATTTTTGGGAGAATCACTGGTTGCTTGGATAAGCAAGAAACAATGCTCAATTTCTCTGTCTAGCACTGAAGCTGAGTATATTTCAGTAGCAGAATGTTGCACACAAGTGGAATTAATGAAAAAAACTCTACAAGACATCAGAATAGTATTTGAAGAACCCACAAATATCCACTATGATAATACAAGAACAATAAGTATCTCTAAGAACCCTGTTCAACACTAAAAATAGAAATACATTCCCATAAAGTACCACTATCTAAGAGATTAGGATGAAAATAAGAACATTAAATTGGAATATGTTCCAACACAAGAACAGGTGGCAAATATTTTTACAAAACCCTTAAGCAGAGATGTATTTGAATATCTTAGGCAAAAATTGGGAGTAATCCTTCTTCCTACCTAAATCTCTCAAGAAAATAATGCATCAGTTGGCACCTATTCAGGGGGAGATAGCAATCAAACGACAGAAGGAGTCATTCAATTATGACAGAAAAAGTGTGATTGCAGGAGGTGTTACCAGTGGTCATAAAAGTACTTATATAGAAAAATCATAGGAGAAGAAACCCTTTGCCATTGATGTCAAAGGGGGAGAGAAACTTCATAAAAAGAAAACCCTCATAAGAGGAAAACATCATCACAAGGGGAGTTTTGAATATGAAGTTAGTGTGTTTCCCTCAATGACAAAGGGGGAGATTGTTGGAAAGATTGTCATTGATGCCAATAGGTATATCAGTCATCAGAAGATGTCAACTATGTGGAGAGATAGACAACGCAAGCTCAAGAGGAGGAGCGAACAATAGAAGAGAATTGTATGAAGATCAAGGCTCATAAGTATAGAAGTATTTTGTGTCTATTGTTGATCATGATAGGATAAAAAATCCAATGATAAAATATCAGGAGGGTTAGCGAATGAGAATCAAAGCTCAGTAGGAAGAAGTGCATTGCATATGTTTTGTCGGGTTCCTTGGAAATTTTAAGAAGTCGACCATTGCACAGGAAATTGTGAGAAGTCTCAACAGCCATCGGATTAAACCCGATTGCTGTTAGTCGTCAGATCATATCAATGTGGAAGGATAGGATAAGTGAGGTAAAGAGGATGTGATTTCAAAGTGCCAAAACCCCGTCAGCTGTCAGATCATCGAGGCTATGGACCGTTGATCTATCATGAATTATTTTCAAAGTTTTGCGGTCTTCGAGCGAGGCAATTCATATCAGGAGTTCATGATATGAGAAAACACGATGCACTCCTCTAGCTTGGCCCCTGGTCACAGATAGTGGTCACATAGTCAAAGGATGAGGTTAAGGAAGGAGCTAGCGTTGCTAGCCTCCATTTTGACATTTCAGATACCGGGAGTTGGAGGCGTTAAGGATACTCATGGCAGAATCCTCGAAGTGCAGAATTGTGAAACGTTTTGTGGATAAGCGCCTAGTCACCACCGATGGTCACGAGAAGGGAAAGAGCTAATGCAACCAAGCTCTATTTCGGCGATTGCGACATAGAGTTTCGAGACCCTTCATCACAAGAATGTCAAAATACAAAATTGTGATAAGATAAGGACCGTCGATTTGGAGTACACAACGAGGACCGTTGGATCAGGGTTGTGGGTCAACGAACCACGTTAGCAAGAACACGTGGCATAGTAAGAAACTGACAAGTTTCAAGTTGATACATTATTTCAGGTACATGAAAATCACAAATATGAATGACACATGGCAGCTAATAGGCTTATGACACATCAACAAGAGATGTCAGCAAGTTACGTCACAATAAGAATCCCGAAATTACGACAACCATCCATCTTAGTGGGGAATATGAACTGTCCGATTGTTTCAGCGATTTCATGATCATGAGTTTTGTAATATTGAAAGTCACGATGACTCAAAGGGAAAAGTGTCAAAATCCCGACAGTCGTCCATCTCATCAGGAAATTGAATCGTGACAGTTGGAATGATAAATGCTCAAGAGATCGTATTGCCTAAGCGTGAGGTTACCACCGTTGGTCATATGATATATGAGTTTTAAAGGGATTTCTCTATAGTTTTAGAAGCGTGTGGTTCTATATGGCATGGTCATATGAAATGGTTTGAAGGGAGCGCCTCATACAGATTTCATTTGACAGAGAGTTACACCAGAACAATACGGAGAATCGATAAATGATCGAATATGGTCTGTTGGTGAACCGAGAACGCAACAGTAACATAAGTGTGATCTAATGAGTCGATCCATGTCTATGATAAACTCATGAAAAAAACGAACCGATACACAGTCATGATTAAAAGAGAATAAATCATGAAAATATGAATAAAGAATAAAAAGGAAAAAATGATATTAATTAAAGTTTAATTATCATTTTAAATGAAAAGGTACAATGGTTCAAATAAAGGGACACAATGTTTTAAATTTCACACCCGTTTGAAGAGTATATAAATGAGAAAAAGTGGTGAGAAGAATGTGTCTCTACAGTCCAGATTAGAAGATCAAAAGCTGAAGCAGATTCCAGGAAGAAAAGCTAAATACCTATGCATTAAGGGTGGTTGGGTGGTGCAAGGGCAGGTTGGTGTCTACAGAGGGAGTTGGTACTTCCTTATCAGTTGTAGTTGACTAAACAGGGGGTCGTAGCCTCCTACCAGTTGGTCCTGGTAAACCAGGGTGTGGGTGCATTATGATCAGTTGGTGTTGATCAAAGAGGAAGTACATCTTCCTTCTATGTAAAGTTAATAGAAAAGAGTTTGTGGTTTTCCCATTTAGGTTCCACGATAAAATACTGTGTTAAAATTTTGTTTGCATTAATAAATGAAAAATTGATATAATTGTTGTGTCACTAATTCACCCCCCCCTCTCAGTGACATGATCTAATCCTTCAACTCTCTCTTCACCAGTAGTTGTGTTACCAATTCTATCAACGTAGCAATTATTTTCTCCATCGAAGAAAATTTGGCTTCTAGATCATCCCCTTCATGAGGTATTCCGACCATTCTAGGTTTTACGCTCCATAATAGTCCTAGAAACAATTCTTCTCCACTATTTTGTTACCTACTATGGGTATTTACCATGGAGGTCTTCTCCAAGCCTTCGAAACCTGCTCTAATACCAATATTATCTGTAAATGGTAGGCCTATAGTCTATCCATTTCATCAACACAAATTTTTGCAAAATTATAATTCATTGTCTCTATAATTCCAAATTTAATTATCTTCTCTTCCTTTGTGGATGAGTTCACTATGCACCCTACAATGTTTTGTAATTTATTTTGTTCTATTTTTCTTACATAATGCTTTAGTTTAGTTAACACCTAAACATTGTATTAACACTTATCCCATCAACAACCACTATAGCATGCACTTGCATAGAGGTTCAAGTCTACTAGAGTGAATTGTAGCTTGTGGTTTGGTAAGGCCAAATAACATCAATAGTTTAGTAACCAAAAAAATGAACACATTTAAATGTGAATTTGATCTATGTGGGAAGCCAACAATTCTAAGCAAGGGAAATTGACACTATAATTATCAATTCCAATCAGCATTATAACAAGCAACAAATAGAGCAATTTGTCTACATTGTGATTACAAGACTGATATTGTTGTAGCTATCATGCAATGATCCAATAATTAATTAACATATCCAAAAACATCAAGAAATACAACATCCATAGCATAGAGTGCATGAGTTGAAAATAAATTATTGAACCGAACACATCATAGGCATGACGAGTTTACCTTGGAAACCCAAATGAGAAAACCATATCCAACAAGGATTTATTATGCTCTAGAAATTCATTACAAAGGACGAGATATTCATGCTTAGAGATCTCATAGATTGTTACTCACTATCAAATTATCATATATGTCCATGGCTCAAAGACACCTTCACTCATTGTGGATAGGCTCCTTGATCTCTTTGTCCTTTGATCTTCAAGCGGGTTGCACACTTCAATATCTCATCGAAAAAGCTTCCCAAGTTCTCTTTGCATCACCCCCCATCGATCATTCTTAACTAAAACCTTCATTTTTAATGGGTATCCTTGGAAATCCAACCATCACAATGGTTCATTTCAACTTCTAAGTAAATTTTGGACATTTTCTCAAATTTTCCCAAAAAAGAACTAAATGTTTATTGCAAATTTTATGAAATATTTAGGTGAGGATCCAATTCAAATCAAATCAAAAGATTATTTTTCTAAAAAATCATATTAATATATAATTTTTACAAAAATTAGAACTCAATGCACTTTGAAATCATATTGATTGGTAAAAGTATTTAATTAATGGAATGTTTTATAGTTTTGAATAGGTAGGTGTAACGTCTAGGCTTGATCTCTATATTATATGTTATTTCAGGATTAAGATTAGGGAAAGAGTACAAGTAGGAGAGTTAACCATTAATTTATTATGAAAATTATGTGTCTTTCAATAATTATGAAAGTTAACCATTAATGAACCCGCTCACTATAGTTATAGTTGTTCATCCCAAACTGTATCACAATGTGCACCCAACTTTGCCTTTATTGAGAAATCACTACACTCATATAGGGTAGAGAATATATCCTTATTTTGAATGAGCTATGTTGTGGTCTATATGAAAGAACCTCTTTATGATAATAGGAGTGAGGATAGGGGATTCCCTAGGTTCGATTGTTGATATAACATGTGTTTTTTTCCTCCCTTTGGCAAGGTCTCAATGTCAAGTTCCGTGCTCTAACCCTCATGATCTAGGTTATCTAGGACTAATTCTTGGATACCCACAATTCATGCTTGACATATTAGGAAAAAGGAACAATGTTGTTGTTTAGAACAATCCTCATAAAACCATGATAGGAGCCATTCTCACATTGACCAATCCCTCCATGTTCAAATATTATTTACTCTCTTATATTAATGACTTCATACTGGATATGCATATCCAATGTTGGAACAATCATGTAGCAATTACAGGACAAAACCAAAAAGGTAGTAACTAATTTTGGTCTAGATGTGTATCAATAATTTGATGTTGGGATGTTATATTCTTTGTAGTGAAAGAAAAATCAATCAACTGATAAATTAAGATGGATAAAGTGGGTGAATGTTCGATTGATTAGATAAGTCGATTCAATGGTTATGTTAAGGTTGAAGTGATCAACCAATAAGTTAAAGGTGGAACTGGTTGATCGAGAAGTAGAAAGGTCAGCCAACAAGAGGTCGAGTGTTAAGCCCTAGAAAAATCCCCATGCTATGTATAAAACCCATTATTAATCCCTATATATTGAATTATTACATTTCTAGTACGTCAGAGAGAACCCTTCATTGCACCCTTTCATCATAATTGTACCCTAGCAAGGAGATCTAGTATTAGGATCATCTTATCTCATATGATATTATATTCCATAGTGTATATATTGTAAAAGGAGGTTTCCCCCTCGAAGTGGATTGTAATTATTGACTTTTTATTATTTTTAAGGCATTGGACCATAACATTTGGTATCAGAGATCATTGATCCTAGGGTTTTTCTTCTCCAAGAAACACATATTATAATTTTCGTTATAACTTTTTTCTGAGACAATTCAGACCATGAAAATTGGAGGTTATTCATAGGAAATATCAAGTTATCTTTGGTAAAACTTTCATCTTTTGTTTCATCATACTTTCATAGATACACCCTGTGGAAGATAGGGTATCTGACTAGTCCTATTAACTAGTCTCAAACATGTGTTCTGGGTAAAATAGTCATATATTCTTCAGAAAGGATCCAAATTGAGTGAGACCAGTAGCATTGGAACGAGGATAGGCTATAATATTTCTGGTACAATTTTCAGAATTGAATGTAAAATATTGTGCACGTGGCATGCTATACAATTTATCTCTCTCGGAAAGACAAAATTCAACAAGGTGTGGGGAAGTCACCCTAACTTTCACTTGGCACATCCAATTTTAAGCAGGTGTATGGAATTGAAAGGAAGACATTTTAGAGACTATAGGTCAAAATTTTAGACTCAAAGGGGCCAAAATTTCATAATTACATCAGAAGAAAGGTTGGCTAGGAGGACAAACTCCAAATTAAGGGCTAAAAAGGTACGCAACTTACAATTGGCATAAAGTTTTATTGGAAGATCTATTTTTTGTGATTCAAAATTTGTAATAAATAGGGAAAAGAGGAGAATCAATTTTTTCTCACATGGATCCAAAGGCTCCTCCAAAATTCACTTCACCAGCTAAACCTCCAGAAATCTCAACCATGACTCAAGATGAAATCGACAAGATTTATTGCAAGATGGAAAAGAGGATCAATGAAATGGAAAACAAGATGGATAACAAGATGGAAGAAAATAAGAATGACATGAAAAAGAATATGGATTAAACTAAGGAAGAAATACAAAAATATATGAAGGAATTGAAAAATTCCATGTCTTCCCTAATCGTTAAGACTCTAGATGAAAAACTCCATAAAAGAGATATCAAAATGTTAGGAACCCATAAAAATAAAGGTAGTAGTCATGTTGAACAACATGTCGACAATAAGCAATTTTCAAGTGGATTTAACTCTAATAGTGGAGTTAATTATGGTGGGGATCCTAAATTAAACCTTCCCAGGATTGAATTAATTAAGTTTGATGGAACAAAGATCTTTACTTGGGTGGACCAAATAGAGCAATATTTTGAACTACATAATATTATGGATGATAAGAAAAAGATTCACATAGCAACTTTGAACTTTGAGATAAAACCATATCAATGGTACCAATGGATAGTAAAAAGGTAGACCCATTTTAATCATTATACTTGGGGCTTATTTACAAGAGAATTAGAAGCACAGTATGTGAAAGTTTGGGAACATGAGTACTTTAGTCAATTGACAAGAATCAAGTACTTAGAGGATATTAAAGATTGTAATTCAGAATTTCAGGTATTGGCCAAAAGGGTGGATGACATAAGTGATGAGCAATTGTTGCAAGATTACATGGGTGGATTAAAAGAGGACATTAAACACGAGTTTTCCTTAAGACACCATAAAAATGTTATGGAAGCTATGCAATTTTCTCGTCATATTCAAGCCAAGAATAAGGCTACACACAATTCTACCATTGTTGCACACACATGGAGTAGAGATCGTTTAGGGGTTCATAAGACAAGTTTACATCAACCGATAATGTTAACACCTCAACAAATGGATGAAAGAAAAACAAAAGGACTGTGTTTCAATTGTGACAACAATTATAGTATGGGGCATAAATGAAGTGAGAATAAATTATTCTACATATATTATGAAGAGGAAGAAGATCAATAATTGGAACCAACACAAGATCCATACATATAAGAGATTAATACAACAATATATTGGCATGCATTGGCCGACATCAATACTCCACAAACCATCAAGATACAAGGATACAAAAAAAACAAAATGGTAACCGTATTGATTGATTCTGGTAGTACCCATAATTTCATCAATTACAAGATAACAAAACATCTCAATTTCTTTCTATATCCCGCACCATAATGTCAAGTAATGATTGTAGATGGAGGTACCATAATTTTTTTATGGAAATTCCATAGTATTAATCTCAACATGGGGGATTATTTTTTGGATAGCCCCATGATTTCCATCCAAATGGGTGGTGTCGATGTTGTATTAGGGGTCCAATTGTTACAATCATTGGGAACAATGACCTTTAATTTTCAATATCTTTTCATGAAATTTTCCTCAAATGGCAAGGAAATTGAGCTTAGAGGTATCCAAGGGAAACCCTCTAAAGTGATAAGCTCTAATAGTATGTCAAAATTACTCAAAAAGGGACACCAAGGTGTAATTTCACAATTGTGATCACTTGATGTTCAAACATCTATATCCCCTGCTCCATCAAATCTCCAAATAATTATCAACAACCATTCCAAGGTATTTGGTGAAATGCCTAAGGGTCTTCCTCTCGCTCAAGATATTAACCATGCAATTCATTTGCAACCAGGAAGTGTACCACATAACATTAGGCCTTATCGGTATCCATATGCATAGAAGATTTAGATTGAGCGTATGATCTAGGAAATGTTATAGGCTGGCATCATTCAACATAGACAAAGTTCTTTCTCTTCACCAGTGGTGTTGGTTACAAAAAAGGATGGTTCATGGCATATGTGTCCAGATTATAGACGACTCAAAAAAATAACCATCAAAGATAAGTTCCTGATCCCCGTCGTTGATGAACTATTAGATGAATTGCATGGAGAAAAATTATTTACTATGTTAGATATTCATTCGAGATATCATCAAATCAGAATAAGGCAGGAAGACATTCCTAAAACAACTTTTAGAACACATGAAGTTCATTATGAGTTTTTGGTTATGCCATTTGGACTTACTAATGCAGCTTCAACATTTTAAAGCTTGATTAATTCTATTTTCAAGTCCTTCCTTAGAAAATTTGTGCTAGTATTTTTTGATGACATACTAATTTACAACAAATCTTGGAAATATCATGTACAACATATTGATAGAGTATTACAACTATTGGAAGAGAAACAACTTTATGCAAATCCTTCCAAGTGTTCCTTTAGGGATCAAGAAGTGGAATATTTGGGTCATATTCTATCTCATGAAGGCGTAAAAGTGGAACCTAACAAAATTAAATCTACGAGGGAATGACCAATTACCAAAACCTTGAAGAAACGTAGAGGATTCTTAGGATTGAAAGGATATTACCGCAATTTTTTCAATAACTATGGTCAAATAGCAGCACCTTTAACAACATTATTAAAGAAGGAAGCATTTTCTTAGACCGAAGAAGCAACCAAATCTTTTGAAAAACTTAAGGAGGCTATTTGAATAACTCTCATCTTGGCCACACATGACTTTAAAAAACATTTATTATGGAGTGTGATGCCCCAGGCCATGGAATTGGTACAATTTTAATGCAAAAAGAAAGGCCCCTTTCCATTAAAATCATCCAACTTAAATTAAAAAACTAATTCAAACCCATTTAAGAAAAAGAAATGTTGTCCATAGTACATGCATTTCAAAAATGGCACCCTTACCTAATTGGAAGACACTTCAAAGTAAAAACAAATCATGATAGTTTGAAGTACTTCTTAGAGCAATGATTATATTCAAAAGAGAAACAAAAATGGGTTACAAATATGTTGGGTTATGAATTTGAAATTTTCTACAAAAAAGGAAAAAAAATGTTGTGGAATATGTCCTTTCTAGGAAAGAAGAAGAAACAAAAGTTTCACTATGTGTTATTTATATTCCATAATCGGATTGGGTGGAAGAAGAAAGGATAGAATGGAAGCATCAAAAGGTATGAAATATCATTCAAAAACTACATGAGGACCCCATTTCAATAGATAATTTTGTATGGAAGAATTATTTTCTATGGTATCTTAATTGTCGATAATTATGTAAGAATCCCCAACTCAAACAGAAGGTTCTTCTGGAACTGCACACTTCTGATATAGGGGGACATCTAGGATTCTTGAAAACATACCATAGGATCAAGAAGGATTTTTTCTGCGAAGTTCTTAAAACTTATGTTCAAAATTTTGTGTTTGAATGTTTGGTATGCCAATAAAATAAGCGAGAGATGATCAAGACTCCATGTCTCCTACAACTCTTAGCTATACCAATCCAACATTGGGAATACATTTCAATCGATTTTATTACATGTTTACCCAAATACAAAAGAAATATTGTCATCATGGTAGTAGTGGATCTACTAACAAAGTATGCTCATTTTTTCTCTCTTTCTCATCCTTTTAAAGCAAGTATAGTAGCCACAACATTCATGGAAACAATTCAAAAGATACATGGATTCCCCAAGATTATTGTAAGTGACAGAGATCCAATTTTCATTGGAAATTTTTGGACTCAATTATTTTATTGTTTGAGTACTCAATTGGCTCATAGCTCATCTTACCACCCTTAATCCGATGGGAAAACTAAGATTGTGAATAAATTTCTAGACGAATATCTTCATTGCTTTGCATAAGATAAATAGACACAATGGGTCAAGTGGTTTTCCTTGGCAGAATGGTGGTACAACACACCTTTCCATCATAAAAAAATTCCCCATTTCTGGAACTTTATGAATATCATCCTCCATCCATTCAATCACCCTTGAAAGGGAATTCAAAGGTTCAACCAGTGGAGGACCACATAGGGAACCAACAAGAGGTCTGCAAACTATTGAAGGACAACTTGGTTATGACACAAAATAAGATGAAACAACAAGAAGATCAACATCGTAGTGAAAGGGAATTTGAAGTGGGGTATAGGGTATTTCTAAGGCTCCAACCATACAAACAAATTTCCCTCAAGCAACAAAAGAAGGAAAATAAATTAATACCCAAATATTATGGCCCTTATAAGGTTTTGCAAAGGATTAGAAGTATGGATTACAAATTGGAGTTGCCTCCATATTCACATGTACATCCAGTCTTCCATGTTTCTTGCTTAAAGAAGGTCATCGGCAAGAAGAACCTAGTCCAAACTATTTTACCAAATATCAATGAAGAAGGGGAATTCATACTAGAAATAGAAACAATGTTTGAAACAAGAATTAAGCAATTGAGAAATCAATCAATTACAAAGTACCTCGTCAAATGAAAGAACTTACTAGTGGAAGAGGAAACCTGGGAAGATGAGTTATTCGTGAAGAATCAACCATGTTTAGTTAAGTGTTGATAACAACACTTGTTTGAATGGGAGGGGCATGTTAATACCTAGACAAAGCCCCATGTTATATATAAAACCCCTTATTAATCCCTAGATATTGAATTATTACATTTATAGTAGGTCGGTTATAACTCTTCATTGCA
Source organism: Picea abies (assembly GCA_900067695.1). Lineage (NCBI taxonomy): Eukaryota > Viridiplantae > Streptophyta > Pinopsida > Pinales > Pinaceae > Picea > Picea abies. The sequence goes on along the minus strand of CBVK0101149710.1, from coordinate 3,001 downwards.
CCCTTTCATCATAATTGTACCCTTTTGTCTTAATACTAGATCTCCTTAATATATATATATATATATATATATATATTACGGAGATCTAGTATTAAGACCATCTTATCTCATATGATATTGTATTATGAAGTGTATATATTGTAAAAGGAGGGTTCCCCCTCGAAGTGGACTATAATTATTGACTTTTTATCATTTTTAAGGTGTTGGATCATAAAATCGAGTGAAAATAGAATAAATACTGATTGGAGGTAAGCTTAGTAGTCAACCGGTAATCAAATGGTAATCAATTGTAACATAATCCAGAGATTCATGGGATTGGATCCAATCATCTTCATGTATCTATAACCATTTTTAAGTGCCATGATTTAGAGTTTTTCATGTTGTAAAGCCTATAAATAAGGCATCTTGTAATACTTTGATATCATTTCCCCACTTGTTGTCTTGTTTGTTGATACAAGAGAACTTGAACTTTTGTTCATTGACTTGGGGAATCAATTCCCATTGCTTATCTACACTTGTTGTGAGGAAAATCTATCTATGGCTAGGGGAAAACCACAATAGATAGAACGACACCCAAAATCAACTCTAATCTCAAGTATTATTTATAAATGAAAATGATAACAAGAGAAGGATATAATCCTACCTCATTCAGACATCCAAAGAAGACCATCATTAAGCACATGACCCAAAGATTTATACTTGCAACTTGTCCTCAACAACCAAGATACGCAAGCATGTGGAAATTATATAGAATGTTAGCATATAAATTAGCATACTCCATTAACATAAATAAAAAATATTCCCATTGAAAGAAATTCAAATATTTTCAATATGTAAATTGGACAAGAAAAGAGTATTTCTATTAATGTAATCAACAGAAGTACATAGGTGAAAAACTTCTGCAATTGGGCCTCTGTTGAATTACTGAGAGGGGGGGTGAATCAGTAATAGAGAAATCTAATCGTTTTTAACCATATAATCCAAGTGTTATATCAATGTAGCATTATCATCAAATAACTATAGAGATTGTATGCTAACCAACCCATTTTTTCTTACAGAATTTGGATCTATTATGAAGAAGTTATGACGTTTTTACCCGAAACACCTGTTTTAGACTAGTTTCAGGACTAGCCACAAACCCTATTTTCCATGGAGTGTAACTCCAAAAAAACAATGACCCTAAAGCTGAATTTTTTACCATAGATACTTGGATATGTTTCCTCAATGTCCTAGCAATTTCACGGTCTGAATCATTCTATAAAAAACGTTATTGGGAAAATGTTGAGATGACCTATAAATAACATACCTTAGAAAGCATCATCAAAAGAATTTATCCTCCCTTGAATTTTGGCCTTCTTTTCTTCACCTTCCCTCTGAAATTTGGCTTAGATATCCTTTGGTTACCTCAATCACCTATAGATATTCAATATGCTCAAGTGTGATGTAAAATGAGAGAGCCTTGCCTCTTATTTATACTCTCCATCTTCTAGGTCACTTAACCCATTTCTAGGTCACTTAACCTATTTTCCTCTAAATAATCTTCTTTGATTTTGTCACTTCACTTTATTATTTAAATAATCTTTATTGACTTTGTCACTTTACTTTATCATTCAAATAATATTTTCTTCTTTGCAAGCTCTTTTAATTCTTTGACCTTTTGGGGCTTCAAGCCAACATATGAGGGTCCTCCAACTTCGTAAGGCCATAAATGTCAAACTGTGAGGAGTTATGTGACGTTCCACATACCACCAGAAATGGAATGACATGTACTATCCATATAGAATAATATTACCTTAAAATATATTAAAATTCATACCATTACACATGAAACAACCTTCGGTCCATTACCCAAACCTTTGTGCTACCGGTCTTTCTTCAAGGGTTGAAATCAATGAAAACCAACCTTAATCAACAATCTCCCCCTTTGACATTGATGTCAACACTCTGATGCAATACTGAAATCATTTCATGCAATACTGAAGTCATATCACTCATGCTCCCCCTGGAACCTTGCCTCTGTCCTCTGCATCTCTGTGACCATTTCTCCCCATGGAATCACTCCTCTGTCCTCTGCATCTGATAAATATCTCCCCTTTTGTCATCAATGGCAAAGGTATCTTTCCATACGGGGTTTCTCCCGCTAATTGAATTGTCCTCTTTATGGTGCTTCCTTGTGTACATCTAAGACATATAAGACAAGAATTCAAAAGAATTATTTTTGGAGTAGAAATAACTCTGAGTCTCTGGCAAAGATACTCAAAGGCTTCCCATGGAAGTGGTTTTGTAAATAAATCTTCCACTTATTCTTTTGTGCCCACATACTCAACTCTGATGTTCTTTTCTACAACATGTTCCCATAGAAAGTGATACATGATTGGAATGTGCTTCATCTTGGAGTGCATCACTGGGTTCTTTGAGATATTGATGGCACTTGTATTATCACAATAGATTGGAATGGGCTCATCATACTCAACCTGTATATCTATGAACGTTTGTTTCATCCAAAGAACCTGTGTACAACATGTTGTTGTTGCAATATACTCTGCCTCAGTTGTAGATAGAGATACTGATGATTGTTTCTTGCTTAGCCATGATACTAAACACTCACCCAAGTAGAATGTTTCTCCACTAGTGCTTCATAGATCATCAATACAACCTACCCAATATGTATCTATGTAGGAAATAAGAGATAGATCCTTTCCCTTTTGATACCATAATCCAAACTCTTCCGTTCCTTTGAGATATCTGAAAATCCTCTTCACTACTAACACATATGATTCCTTTGGTTCTGCTTGAAATTGTGCCACCTGTCCAACTGCCTGCATTACATCTAGTCTGGATGTTGTCTCGTATAGTATGCTACCAATCATTTACCTGTATTGCCTCTGATCTGTATACTTTGAATCATCATCTTTTCTTAACTTGCAACTAGTTTGCATGGGAGTGATAATTGGTTTGCAATCTTCCATTCCAAACCTCTTTAGCATTTCTCTGATATACT
>CBVK0101149693.1:0-38721 GCA_900067695.1 Picea abies | reverse complement strand
GCTCTTCCGATCTCACTGAGGCGATTTTTTCATTTCCGCTGGTTTTTCAAAACCCCGAATGAAAATTGATTCGTTGTGGAATATGCCCCTAATGTCCTATCTATTTCTGTCGCGAACTGTTCATTCATCTTGTCTTTCCCATCAGTCAATACTTTGTATTTCTTGGCTGTCGATTCCCCTTCCTGATAGAATTCTCTCTTTACCACAGCCTTTCTCTTCTTATCAAAGAAGAACTCATTTGGAGGGAGCTCTTCCACCCTTATAGGCCTCAATTCTTCATCATTTGGAGGGAGCTCTTCCACCCTTATAGGCCTCAATTCTTCATTTAAAATCCACCCTGCGTCAATATTTCCCCGAGTTGACTGTAAGGGAGTAATGGATGCGATGGGATCTTCGATTTGCTTAGCTGATTACCCCGGATTAGTAACCAGAGTCTGGTTTTTCGGTGGGTCGGGAGTCTTTATCTTTGCTTTCAGACTCTTAGTTTGCTCTTCCCTGTCTTGGTGTTTTTCTTGACTGGGTGTCGCATCTTTGGAGCCTTTGACATCTTTTTGTTTCACCTCCGCTGTACTTGGATTCTCACCCCATAATACTACGGGAAGACAACTGCGTCGATGTTCTTGGAATTTCAGAACATCGGCCCTCTCTTCAGGTGCCAGGGTTTGTATCCGAGCTAAAATCGCGACATAAGATCTTGTGCCTCGAAAAATATCATCCGAGGGAAAATTTTCATGTTCGAATCTCTTGAGTCCATAACTGGCCAAATGATTACTTACGACCCTTGGAGGATCGTGCTTCTTGAATTCAATAAGAGCCAATTTTAGGTCTTCCAGGGTTGCTGCCTCAGCTTTAGCATGCCCGAAATCTAACAAAGAATATGAATTTAAATGAACAGGAAAAGGTGGCCATACCTTCATTGAATATCCCTTAAGCTCCTTGCTTATGCCACCGATTACTTTTTGTCTAGCAACCTCATGACAAGCCAGCTTGTCGGGGATGAATAATGGCAATGCATGCGGGGGAACATAAGCCCGAGATATGAGAATTTGGCTTCTACATACCAGTCAGCTATACTACTCAAATTCATCACTATACTATCCGAGATCCTGGGTGGCGGGTGGCCGAAAATAGTGACATGCAACGGTACCATTACCCAGTTAAATATTTCATATACGAAATCTGCCGCTTTGTTTTCCCACAATTTTGAATGATAGACGTGGATGGGCTCAGCCTCTGCTGGAGTCCAACTCCATCTCATTAAGGGAAAGGGTGTTAGAAAGCACACGACGTCCATAATGTATGCAAACATAAAAAATGAAGAAATATTTTCGCTCTCTTTCTGTGCCCGATACTCTGTAACTCGATTGGTCAAGCTATCATACAACATTTTTGCCCAGTCGAAGGAACAACCTTCGGCGACTTGATGTATTAGAGGCACCCATTGAAGAAAGAAATGTGAGGTGTCCTCTCTCTCGTATAATCTGCAGGTCATCATAGCTATATACTTGAACTATGGTTCCAAGGAATCTATTGAATATATACCATTACTGTCTGCCCTGAACTTCGCAGGGTGCGAAACCCAATCTTTGATTAAGCTAAACATAGTATTGTCATACTGCACACATTCCTTCTGTTTGAACTTCTCCAATAATTCGGCATCGTATGTAAGGTCGGACACGGTAGGCAACTTGTACATAGCATGCAGTTGTTTGGGTCTGAAAGTCCCGATGGTGACCTTCTGCTCATTGATGATGGTTCTGGTTGGTATGTCCACATGGTCTAATGCCCACCGGACCATATCATAGTAAGGGAGCAGTCATGGCCTAGCCGCTACTTTATGCATTCCCGATTGAACGACGATCTTATATTTGGTGGTTATGTCATCTTTTTCATTGTCACTGGAATCATCAGAATAATCCTATTCGGCTTGTAGAACATCAGAAACAAATGACCAGTTCGGGACAGAGTCGACACTTCGAGGTGAAGTATCAGCGATGTTGTATGAACCTTGTTCTGAAACCTCAACGTTGGCTTTAGACGCTTTTCGTGGGGCCATGACGGGAGATCCTTCTTTAGCTCTTCAACGATAAAAATATGTATACATACAAAAATTAGTTCGCTGAGAAAAGTGTGCTCTGCATAATATAGAAATGAATTTTTTATAATGAATAACAACTCTATATATTCAAAAACTTGATACTTTTTAAGAACAGATCGGTCAAATCACACTTAAATATAAATTTAGCAATAAAAACCCAATATTTACTCGTCAATTCGCCTTGTTTCTAATTAATACCATAAATTTTGGCGATTCGAAATGTCAGTTGGCGTAATGAAGAATTAAGACTACCTTGTAAACTATGCATGCATCAAATCACCAGAAATACTGGCTTAGTTCAATTAATCAGGTTTTACCAAAGTTAATTAATCTTTCGGTACTTGTTGCATCGAGAATATTTGCTTTAACCCTTTGAACCTCTAACACCCGAAATTGCGATGATTGACTTTGGTTGATAAAAAGGTAATTGTGATTAGGCACTTAATTAATTACGTGATTATTTATATTGCAATTTCGCGACTCGGAGCTTCGAAGGTATAGATTCCAGGAAGTTTGTATGCCTAGTTGCGAAACCGCGAGATCACGATGGTATGTTTTAATTAAAAGGGAGGATAAAATCGTATTAAAGGTTTGATTAATTATGTTCATATCTTTATCGCAACTTCGCGACTTGGGGTTTTGACAGTGTAGCTTTTTAAAAGAAAATACGCCGAGTTGCGAATTTCCGACAGAACTTAACCACGGCTAAGCTTTTACCTTTAACCTTAACGCAGGTTACTAAAACAAGAAATTTGTGGTTTCGGCTATCGGGGTTACAACAATAAGACTTTTGGATTTAGTAAATGCCGAGACGCGAAACCCCGATGATGCTTAACCATAATTTAGGGAAATTTTACTCTCATTACTAACCTGCGTAAAATTTTAAAACGATTTCGCCTTTTCGTTGTTCGGGACTTGTGAACTATGTGATCTATAGCATATGACATACGAAATCCCAAGGTAGAACAAAGGGGGAAAAATATTTGACGAAAAGTAGAACTCGCCTCGAGAGTACGATAACTATCGTCGCTCACATGATAAGTCTTCAGAGATTTTGAAACCAAAGATGGAAAATACGAAAACCATCTTTCGATTTCGAGCATTAAGTCATGAAATTCGAGACGGGCTAAAAAAAAAACAAAGGCGGCTCCAACTAGGGATCCCGTTTTCTTGTAAGACGGGAAGAACAGTAGACCACGTGTTGATATTGGGTAAATGGAGTCAATGGCTTCAATTAAGCGAAAAGGTTCCTAAGAACAGGATATCAAAGGGGAAAGAGACTTCGTTTTTTACCTTTGAAAAGCTTTTCAAACTCAGATACTTTTTTAAACTTAGCTGTAGTCCCTTTCACGATTTTCCCCTTCCCGTTACAGAATTGAGGTCTGCCTTAAGACAATCAAAATAGTTCTAGGAGACCCAACAGATCTTGTGGCTATCAGCTTGCATCAAAAGAAGAAGATTATATATTTTTAATCAGGAAGCCCTATCTGAACATGGGGTGTAGATTAGTTTTTTAAAAAGAATTGGTTACCAGAGTAGAGTGATATTCATGTATAACAGCCTTACAGATATCTCAGATATTGCTTCACTGCCAATGAGCCTGTTCAGTACCCCGATGAAGTTATCTGGCCCCTTTTACTGAATTTCCTTTCACCACTTCGGAATATATTTGTGCATTTAAATGAGTAGAAGAGGGCAATCATTTCTGAATTTCCTTTCATCATCTCTTGGACTAGATGGGGGCAATCATTTCTGAATTTCCTTTCACCACCTGTCTTATAATTTGCTTTTTTAGAGCGTGAAGATGGGGGCAATCAGTTTGTATCAGGGATGATATCTGTGTAATATTTTTCATTATAGGTCTGTCAACTTACTTTGATTACTCGGTACCAACCTTCCATTAACCTTCACAACACCTTCGTTCTCAGGGAAAAAAGGGAAAATAACTTTCTTAGGGAATTCTATTTGAGCAAGCCTCAATCCTCCGAAATTGTTGAAAAACCTAGGAAAGTCAGGATCACTTTAAGTGTCCCTTCGTTTAGTAGGGGACTGAGGAGTTGTGAAGACCCGCTTTCTTTCCACAATCTGCTTTGAATCTCATGAGGTTGAAACAAAATCTCTTCTCCCTTCGTATGCGAAACGGAAAGATGCTGATTTTTTAAAGGGTAAACTCGAAGACAGAAAAGGGTGACAGATAGTGATTTACGGACTGAAAAACATAAGTCAAAAATTCAAAACTGACTCTTGTAAATCTTTTTCGGGGGCACTTTCCTTTGACTGACTGCTTTAATTTGAGTGAATCGTTTAATTTGTCTTATTCTTTCGTAAACGATTAAACAAGGAAACAACTCTGTTATTTATTAGTTCGGATGATGTTGCTGTCTGAATGAGGTTACCTCAGTTTTCTTTAATAGTCCTTCAGAACAAGTCTTTTAGGAAATCTCATCTTTACCTTATCGTTTCATTTTCTTTGCACAATATCAAAAATCTTTGGTATCGCCTGTTTAAGCCGATTTATTTATGACACCAAATTTTGGTTTACTTCTCCTCCCTGTTTTGTGTGCAGCTAGAATCCTGTAAGAGGCAAATACGAAGGTTATTGGGGCTATCTGAAAGGTGTCGAAAATTCACGAAAGAAGATCAACATAACAAAACAAAATGGAAAATATATATACACAAGTAAAAATTCTATATATGAATATATAAATCTAAAATTAAATGAACTCCCCCTTTTTTTTTTCTTTTTTTTGGCGACTGTTTATGTCATATAATGATTCAGATAACGCCTGTTGACAGGGGCATTGAGGATTTCACCGTCTAGATTTTCCAGTAGGAAAGAATTTTTTCCTCTGAGAGCCAAGACTCTGAATGGCCCATACCAGAGGTGATTGAATTTACCATGTTTCGCTGCTTCTTCCCTCCTTGCATCCCACCTTAGTACTAAATCACCTGGGAGGAAATCTTGGTCCTTTGCCCTACAGTCGAATAATGCCTTCATGTCATCTTGATACTTCTGCATCTTTTCATCTACTTCAACCCTGTGCTGTTGAACCTCGATTAGATGGTTTATCCTCCTGGTGACATGATTAGGTTCTTCTTTCTAATCTTGCCACAACTTCATCACGGAGAGTGCTAAATTTATTGGTAACACCACATCTATCCCATATACCATCTGAAAAGGAGACATGCCGATAGACTTTTTAGTGCCTATGCGATTTGCCCATAAAGCGTACTTTAAATGTACATGCCAAGAATTTTTGCTTTCATCCAACACTTTCTTAATTATGTTGATCAGGCTCTTATTAGACGACTTAGCCAGTCCATTTCCTTGGAGATAGTACGTTGTGGAATGGCCAAGAATGATATTATACTTTTGGCAGAAGCTGATCATATCCATAGATTTGAAAGCCTGGGCATTATCCGTGACTATCTTTCGGGGGCAGACAAATCTTGACAGGATATTGTCTTCTAAGAACTCTATTACCACTGAGTCAGTTTCCCTCTTAGTCGGAATAACTTCCACCCATTTAGTAAAGTAGTCTGTGGTAGTTAAGATCCACTTGTGTTGGGCGCTAGAATGCGGATTAATTTCTCCTATGAAATATAGCCCCCATTGTTGAAAAGGGGCTTCAATTTTGACCGTAACTAAAGGTGGCGTTGGGAGTTTCTGTTTACCTGCAAATAACTGATAAGGGTTACAGGCTCGGACTTTGGCGTTAACGTCTGAAAAGAGTTTTGGCCAGTAATACCCAACACTTAGAATTTTGTAAGTTGTGGCCCTCCAAGCGTGATGTCCTCCACAAAATCCTTCATGAAATTCACTTATAACCCTTTCTGTTTTCGATTCGACTAAGCAGACTAACAAGAAACTGAGCGGGTCTTTCCAATATAATTGATTTTCGACGATACAATACTTAACTGCATGAAGCTTTAAAGTCCTAGCTTTTGATGGTGATAGTTCCCTCAGGCATTTTAGAGTCAGTAGGTAGGATACTATGTTTCAGTACCATTCTGATAATGCAAACTTCTCCTCGATCTTAATTGTACTTGTTGGTTCATCAAGCTCGCTTACGTTCATATTTTCCTCATATCCCTGCAGGCAGTTTATATCCAGAGCTCTGAGATTTTATTCAGCCAAAAATTTGGCCAGGCCTTGTCCTTTTATTAATTTAGTAGGTTTTATTTCCAGGTCAAATTCTTGAATCTTGGCCAGCCATTGTCCTCTTTTCCCGTCATTGTCTGGTTGTACCAAAATATGTTTCACAGAACTGGTTGGTACGTATGCAATGATCTTGGAGTGCAACACATATGTTCTAAATGCCTTCAGTGCTTTTACCATGGCATACGCTTGTTTTTCTATTATATAGTATTTAAGTTCTGCATCTCTGAGACTCTTGCTAAAAAAGGCGATCAGTTGTTCGAAACCCTCTTCGTTCTTTTGGAGGAGCACCGCAACAATCGTGTGTTCGGAGGCAAATGAAAAAATAAGAAAGTCTTTCAGATAATCGTGACTTACCAATACAGGTGCCTCGGCTATTACTTTCTTAATATGTGAAAACGACGCTTTGGCTTCTGTTGTCCACTTTACTTCGTTGTTGTTTTTCAGCATATCTGTGATCAATTTTACAATTTCAGCGAAATTCGGGACAAATCTTCGTAAAAAAATTATTTTTCCTAAGAAAGATTGAATTTCTTTTACATTTCTGGGAATGTTTATAGTATCTATTGCTTCAACCCTCTTAGGATCAATGTTAATTCCATCCTTAGATACAATATGACCTAGTAATTTACCCTCTTGCATGGCGAAGTGTGATTTCTTGGGGTTTAAGGATAGACCAAACCTGCGACACTTTTCGAATGTTTGTTTAAGATGTACCAGATGCTCTTCGTCGGATTTGGAGAAGACTGTTAAATCATCGAGATAGATGACTATGAACTTATCCCTCTCTCCGATGAAAGCGATGTCCATAGCGCGTTGGAACGTGGCTCTTGCATTCATCAAACCGAAAGGCATCTTATCATACATGAACGTACCCCAAGGAGTAGTAAAAGCTATTTTTTCTTTATCTTGTTCATTCATGGAAATTTGATTATATCCAAAGAAACCGTCAATCATAGATATTCTATTCACCCCAACTACCCTTTCTAGCACATGATCCATTTTAGGCAGCAGATAGTTGTCTTTAAGAGAGGACTTATTTAAATTTCTGAAATCCATGCACAGTCTGATTTCTCCACTCTTTTTTCTGACCAGGACCAGATTCGCCACCCAGTCAGAATATCTCAGATGTACTATAATTTTCGCCTCCAAAAGTTTCTTCAGTTCTCTCTCGACCACAGGTAATAAAACATGGTTGATCTTCCTAAGATTTTGTCTAAAAGGTTTGACCCTAGGTTTTAAAGGTATCTTGTGATTGATCACAGTAGTGTCGTAAGTTCTTAACTCATCATAAGACCAGGCAAAAATGTCTTTAAATTGTCTGAGTAGGTCCTTATATTTGTCCTTTGTTTTAGGGGGGAGACGTTTAGATATTTTAACCATCCTGGACTCTTCTTTGGTTCCTATGTCAAAGTCCTCAACCTCTTCTGGTTGGGTTTGTAAGGTGGATTTTACAAGTATGTCATTTTGATCAAACAGTCTTTCCAGAGGGATCAGTCCCTTCGAAATCTGGTTATTTTTTAGGACCAACATACAATGATTTGCGATTTTGTCTCAGAAAGCTTGAGGATCCTCCCTTCTTACATGATCCATATCTGGTCATTTTGATTTTCTTGGTCTGCATGAGTTTCAGAAAATTCACCTACTTCTTCAAGAAACTTTTTAATTTGTTTGTCATCCTCAAAAACCTACCAGTGCTGGATATTATCTGGTATAGATGGTTTGTGTCTTATCTCTATGTGATACTTCAAGTTAAAGGTTGTAGGAGGAGTGAAAGTTGAAGCCGCTTTAGCTAATGCATCAACATGTAAGTTCTTTGCGCATGGGATGAAGTGGACATTTACAGACGAGAAGAAGTTTTCCATCAGATCCCAGGCACAATTCCTGTATGATCTTAATCTAGGATGCTTGGCTTGGTACTGTCGATTTATTTGTTTGACTATTAACTCTGCATCTCCATATACCTCTAGGTTATTTATTTTTAGCTTCCTGGTAGCCTCTAATCCTAAGACCAATGCTTCATATTCACATACGTTGTTAGTATAATCTATATCCCATTGCAGTCTGTAAGAAAAATGAACAACGAACTTTCCTTCAAGAGCCACTAAAATCACTCCTGCACCAGCCCCTTCACAAGATGAGGCACCGTCAAAAAACATTTTCCAGATACCGGTCCTACACATATCCTCGGTCATGTAACCTGACTCTTCCTGTTCTATATCGTTTTCTTCCGGACAACCATCTAAATCGTCATCAAAAGATAAGATACAATTTCCTAAATCTTGATCTGCAATGTAAATAGGGAAATTGTTCAGATTTTGAGGGTCGCTTACTGTATATGCTAACCTCGTCTCTCTGTACAACTGAGTAAATTTCCCACCAAACATAGGAATTGTGGCGAACGTCATAAACAGTTTAAGAGAACCCCCCAACTTGGCTCCCCATGACCTAGACAACAATAAGCCATACTTAGGGGGAATATCAGCAATAACCACATCCATCAAGATACTCTTAACTAGGACCTGTGCTAGGGTAACTACTAAATCCTTTATCATTCCCATACACTTAACTCTTCTCAAGTCAAAAGAGTAAAGATCTCCGTAAGGTCTGGTGATTTGGAGACCCAATTTGTCCATAATAATTTTAGGCATCATGTTATGGGAGGCTCTGGAGTCTAGCATGCAATTATGTAGCAGTTGATCGTATACATTTAAGGTGATATAAAAGGGAGAAATAGTGTCTTTGGCCCCTTCAAAATGTGGACCAAAAGTGATGTTGGGTTTATCATCTTCCAGGTTTAAAACATCAGACTGGCTTTCTAGCTCTGAGACACCTATCACTTTGGTAATCTGGTTCCGATAAACTGGGTTTTTTGCTAATTCTACCAGAGGGATTGGTATCTTAATTTTATTTATCTCATTTTCGAAACTGAAAACTCTGCTCACCTTGTCTGTTTCTCTAGTTGGGACTTCCGAATCCTTCCTTTCCGACTTATTTGTTTGGACCACTTTATTACTCATGGTCTTGGTTGAAGGTGTAATTTTATTAGCTATTTCGGTTCCTTGTGCTTGGGTCTCAACTTTTCCCACTTCGGACTCTTGTGTGCTTACTACTTTCGCTTTTCTATTAGCTAATAGGGTTTCTTTCAGAGTAGGCCCATAAGTTTGACCTCTTGGGAGAATTTTCTTAGGTTGAGTAGTTGAAATGGGCTTACTCTTAGATCTCAAGTTATACTTAGGTTGGACCTTGGCCATTATCATTTCGGTTTCTTGTTGAGAGCCACAAAGGTCAGTATGATCTCTTTCTTCACCCTTAACCGACGGTTGTTGAGTGTTTAGAGATTTTTCATAATCTTCTCTAGTTAGATACGGTTGTGTGCAGTCATCACCAAATTTCGTGACATCATTATCCGAATCTCCGAAATCTTGGAGATCATTCTCTCCTATAAAATTTTTGTTCTTTAGGGGAGCTTGTATTTTTTGATCTTTGTTTTTTATCTATCTTTGTTGGTTCGGGGGGTTGGGGTTCCTCTTGAAATCCTTTTTGGTGAAAGAATCAACTTTGTCTTGTTCTACCTCCATTCTGGATATTGTATTAGATAGTTCCTTAATTACCCTGGCCATATCGTCTACTTTGTCATCTGTGTATCTATTAGACCCTGACGGCCCTGCTTGTTCTCTAAAGCGTTTAGTTTCTCGGTTTCCCGTTTCTACTTTAGCTTTAAGCTTACCAGAAGCCATCATATTTGACTCAATTTCTACAACGTCATCTTGCATTCAGTTTAGAGTGGCTCCCCTTCTTTCTTACAAAAGGAGTGCAAAATCTAGTTCAAAAGCCCTTGCGAAAGTTACTTTGGCCATGGGTTGGGACAGTTTAACCTCGGCTGGGATTTTGTTATACAACTTGTTGAATCTTTGAATAAACTCCATAACTGTTTGTGAATTCTTTTTTCTTAAAGACCCAAACTCGGTTAAATTATATAGGTGGTCCTTTCTTTCGCCCCATTGTCTAAGGAAAGCATCTTCTAATGTGTCATAAGACAAGATAGATCCTGCAGGTAGACTCTGAAAGCAAGTTCGGACCTAACCTTCAAAGGTTTGGACAAGAAGCCTCGAATACACATCCTCATGTTTGATACCTAGGATGTCTGTGAATTGATCAAAGAAATTTATGTGTTCGGCTATGGTCAGATCTCCTTCCCCAGTGAATTTCGACAAATTTTTTATATAATTTTTGGGAAGGTCGTGCAGAGGAATGGGCAATACCAAGGGAGCGTATCTTGCTGCCACTTTCACAAACACTCTGGGAGGGGGGGAAGGCCCTTGGCCTCCAACTTCTCCTCCAGGAGCTCCTCCCCCTCCTTCTTCGATAACCCCTCCACCTCCTCCTCCGGCGGCTGCCATCGTTATTAGTGGGAAGTTGTAAAGGGGGTTTTGGAAGATTAAAAGTGAATCTTTATTTTCTTCCCAGGGTGAAAAATCCGAGGATGACTGGTAAGGGAAGCGAGGGCTTGGCTCTTCGGACTTGCAAGAGATGTAGTCAGGGGAACCAATGGGCGTGGAAGCTAGATGTGTGAAATATTCTTTGAGACCGTGTGAGGTCGTGAAATTCAACTGAAGAGTCGATGATATATCGGGAGTATATAGATTTTCTGCAGGAATTTTTCCTTTATGTTCTACAGGGGTTATCAGACAAGTTTCTCTTTTAACTTCAGAGTAATTCGATGTTAGATCCTTAGTGTCGAAAAGAGGGCTACGTGAAGTCGAAGGTTCAGAAGAACTTTTGGTCTTCAGTTGCGGGTACTTAGGTTGATAGACAACAGGGGTCGTCTTAAGAGATCCTGTCGTCTTTAAAAATTTTTGAGAGTCGGTAACGGGTGTGGTCTGTTTACCATTCGGGTTTTGCCTAGTATTTATTCATCCATATGCCAGCTTATTAATCATGGATTTTCCAAGTGAAAGATTGGAAAGCCTTTAAAAGATGTGCACTCTTTGTTCACTATCAAAGGGTGGCACTTTCAACGAAATAAATGTCGTTTTCCCAGGGAAAAAGGTTTCGTAACTTCAATCCCCAGCAACGGCGCCAAAAAGATGTTGTTCCAGAGTCTGTACTTAAGGCTTAGAAGTACAGTGTCTAGGCATCCGAAAGTGAGTAAAGGGTAGAGAAGGAAGAAACATCAACCTTCGGCAAGGGAAACTAGGGATGATTTCTATGTTGGCGTTGTCTAGATTCCAACTGTTCCTGGATGTTTATATCCCATTCAATCGCTGCCCATGAACGTTCAAGTTCAACCTGGGTAGTGGCTATTTTAAGAATAGTATTGAAAATGTTTAAGGCAACATGTGTTTGATCTGATAGTCTGGGTTTGATATTAGGTTGTCTTGATACAGGGACAGTCATGGAGGAACAATAAAATAAGAAAACCTCAGGGGAAATTTAAGTGTTGTTTCAATTCGGTCGTATAAAAGAGAGTTTACAGTTTCAGGAGTGAAAAAGGGGTGCAAACCAAAGGCCCTTTCCCGTAACTGAGTTATACTTTAATAAAAATGTATGAGGTGGGAGAAAACATTAAGTTGTCTATTGAGTAAGGCTCCTATAAAGGGAGAATCTCACGTATAAATAGAAGAAGAAAAATGTAAAGAAATAACCCGATGAAGCATAAAATATATATAGAATTCTGAAAGTGTTGATTGGTCTTATACCTGCTGATAGCTGGTACAGAGGAAAAATAGTAAACAATATAGAAAACCAAAATTCATTCACTATAGTAGAGGTTGTACTAAATTATAGCGAAGCATTCATCAGATACAAATATGAAATGAAACGAAATATGAGATACAAGGAAACAAACTCATAACACAGTCATGACGAAATTGAGAATCTTCGGATTTGCTTTATATTAACTCTCAAAATGGAAAACCTCTATTACAATCGACACAAAAAGGTCCAGCCCTGGTTCTTTCTTTCTATGGTATATTTATATAGTTTTACATAAGATGGAATCTCAATCATTGCAAAATTTTCAGTTATGATAAGGAGGAGAGCAATCGTTTCATTTCTTCATCTCTGTCTTTATTTGGTGCCAGAAGCTTGTCCTCGTGCATGCTCGATACAAGTGACACATCTTTCCACCTGGCGAGATATCAGCCTTGACGGTTCTGCTTGACAATTGGCTTCAAAAGAGTAACAATCTTAGGCTAATTGCGGTAACCTTTCTTCCATTTGTCTGTCTATGATGTCGATAGCGCACAATTGTACACTTGGTTTAATCATACATTTATCTATTTGAACTATGTCTGCCATAGTTACTTGTGAGATCTCGGCCGAATCTCTTTCCACTTTTTCATTTAAATCAAGTGAAATTTTCGCTATATTCATTTGACTTAATGCCTCGGCATTACCTTCGCTATCAATGCCTAACAGATTACCATCTATAGCACCAAGAGCCTCTTCTAAAGATTTCGTTACCCTCTTAGCTTGCAACTTACCTTATGAGATACTGTGCTCCCATTCTTTTAATAAAATATTTCCTCTGGTCTACTCCAAAATGGAAAACCTGGGAGTACTTCCCAATTCCCTGTTGTTTGTAGCTATTACAGCCTCTTGAAAAGCGACCCGAGCTACTCCAGCTTCTCTTTCTCTGACAGATAAATTTTCCAAAAATTGATTAACAAGTAAGTAGTTGTCCCGAATCACCTCTACCTTGGCGAGTAAATTTCACTGGGCCGTAGAAACTCTGCTCCGAATCTCCATCGCCTGGGACTGGAACATCTCGATATTTATAACTTTACTTTTGACAATTTCCACTCTAGCCTATAGTCGTTCGATCAAGTCTTTTTGTTGGCTCGCGTGTATCTGATCATTCCGAACCACCAGCTCTGCTTGTTTGAGCTTAGTCTTGAGCATCTCTATCTCACTTTTATTGACCAACCTTGCTTGTTCTATCCCTACACTCGCCTGGTCCTTGGCAGCCTCCTCTGCTGTGGCTAGTTTGGCTTCTAGAGTTTTGATGAGGTGATTTTTTCGTTTTAGCTAGTTTTTCAAAACCCCAACTGAAAATTGATTTGCTGTGGCATATGCCCCTAATGTCCCAGCTATTTCTATCACGAACTGTTCATTCTTCTTGTCTTTCCCATCAGTCAATACTTTGTATTTCTTGGCTTTCGATTCCCCTTCCTGATAGAATTCTCTCTTTACCACAACCTTTCTCTTATTATCAAAGAAGAAATCATTTGGAGGGAGCTCTTCCACCCTTATAGGCCTCAATTCTTCATTTAAAATCCACCCCGCGTCAATATTTCCCTGAGTTAACTGAAAGGGAGTAATGGATGCGATGGGATCTCTGATTTGCTTAGCTGATTGCCCCGGAGTAGTAACCAGAGTCTTCTTTTTCGGCGGGTCGGGAGTCTTTATCTCTGCTTTCAGACTCTTAGTTTGCTCTTCCCCGTCCTGGTGTTTTTATTGACTGGGTGTCGCATCTTTGGAGCCTTTGACATCTTTTTGTTTCACCTCTGTTGTACTCGGATTCTCACCTCGTAATACTGCGGGAAGACAACTATGTCGATGTTCTTGGAATTTCAGAACATCGGCCCTCTCTTCAGGTGCCATGGTTTGTATCTGAGCTAAAATCTCGGCATAATATCTTGCGCCTCGAAAAATGTCATCCGAGGGTGAATTTTCGTGTTTGAATCTCTTGAGTCCGCAACTGGCTAAATGATTACTTATGACCCTTTGCGGATCGTTCTTCTTTAATTCAATAAGAACCAATTTTAGGTCTTCTAGGGATGCTGCCTTAGCTTTAGCATGCCCTAAATCTAACAAAGAATATGAATTTAAATGAACAGGAAAAGGTGGCCATACCTTCTTTGAATATCCCTTAAGCTCCTTGCTTATGCCACTGATTACTGTTTGTCTAGCAACCTCACGGCAAGCCATCTTGTCGGAAATGAATAATGGCAATGCATGCGGGGGAACAGAAGCCCCGAAAACTCTGAGATATGAGAATTCAGCTTCTACATACCAGTCAGCTATACTGCTCAAATTCATCACTATACTGTCCGAGATCCTGGGTGGCGGGTGGACGAAAATAGTGACATGCAGTGGTACCATTACCCAGTTAAAGATTTCATATATGAAATCTGTCGCTTTGTTTTCCCACAATTTTGAATGATAGACCTGGATGGGCTCGGCCTCTGCTGGATTCCAACTCCAGCTCATTAAGGGAAAGGGTGTTAGAAAGAACACGGCGTCCATAATGTATGCAGACATAAAAAATGAAGAAATCTTTCCACTCTCTTTCTGCGCCCGATACTTTGTAACTTGACTGGTCAAGCTATCAGACAACATTTTTGCCCAGTTGAAGGAACAACCTTCGGCGACTTGATGTATTAGAGGCACCCATTGAAGAAAGAAATGTGAGGTGTCCTCTCTCCCGTATAATCTGCAGGTCATCATAGCTATATACTTGAACTGTGGTTCCAAGGAAGCTATTGAATATATACCATTACTGTCTGCCCTGAACTTCGCAGGGTGCGAAGCCCAATCTCTGATTAATCTAGACATAGTATTGTCATACTGCACACATTCCTTCTGTTTGAACTTCTCCAAGAATTTGGCATCGTATGTAAGGTCGGAAACGGTAGGAAACTTGTACATAGCCTGCAGTTGTTCGAGTCTGAAAGTCCTGATGGTGACCTTCTCCTCATTGATGATGGTTCTGGTTGGTATGTCCACATGGTCTAATGCCCACTGGAAAATATCATAGTAAGGGAGCAGTCGTGGCCTTGTTTCTACTTTATGCATTCCCGATTGAACGACAATCTTATATTTGGTGGTTATGTCATCTTTTTCATTGTCACTGGAATCATCAGAATAATCCACTAATTCGACTTGTAGAACATCAGAAACAAACGACCATTTCATGACAAATTCGACACTTTGAGGTGAAGTATCAGTGACATTGTCTGAACCTTGTCCTGAAACCTCAACGTTGGCTTTAGATGCTTTTCATGGGGCCATGACAGGAGATCCTGCTTTAGCTCTTCTGCGATAAAAATATGTATACATACAGAAATTAGTTCGCTGAGAAAAGTGTGCTCTGCATAATATAGAAATGAATTTGTTATAACGAATAACAACTCTATATATTCGAAAACTTGGTACTTTTTAAGAACAGATCGGTCAAATCACGCTTAAATATAAATTTAGCAATAAAAACCCAATCTTTACTCGTCAGTTCCCCTTGTTTCTAATTAATGCCATAAATTTTTGCGGTTCAAAATGTTAGTTGGCATAAGGAAGAATTAAGACTGCCTCGTAAACTGTGCATGCATCAAATCACAGGAAATACTGGCTTAGTTCAATTAATCAGGTTTTACCAAAGTTAATTAATCTTTCGGTACTCGCTGCATCGAGAATCTTTGCTTTAACCCTTTGAACCTATAACACCCGAAATTGCGATGATTGACTTTGGTTAATAAAAACGTAATTGTGATTAGGCACTTAATTAATTACGTGATTATTTATATCACAATTTCGCGACTTGGAGATTCGAAGGTATAACTTCTGGGAAGTTTGTATGCCGAGTTGCGAAACCGCGAGATCACGATGGTATGTTTTAATTAAAAGGGAGGATAAAATCAGATTAAAGGTTTAATTAATTATGTTCATATCTTTATCGTGACTTCGCGACTCGGGGTTTTGACATTGTATCTTTTTAAAAGAAAATACGTCGAGTTGCGAATTTCCGACAGAACTTAACCACGACTAAGCTTTTACCTTTAACCTTAACGCGGGTTACTAAAACAAGAAATTCGTGGTTTCAGCTATCGGGGTTATGACAGTAAGACTTTTGGATTTAGTAAACGCCAAGACGCGAAACCCCGATGATCCTTAACTGTAATTTAGGGAAATTTTACTCTCGTTACTGACCTGGGTAAAATTTTAAAACGATTTTTCCATATCGTTGTTCGAGACTTGTGAACTATGTGATCTATAGCATCCGACATACAAAATCCCAAGTTAGAACAAAGGGGGAAAAATATTTGACAAAAAGTAGAACTCGCCTCGAGAGTACGATAACTATCACCGCTCGCGTGATAAGACTTCAGAGATTTTGAAACCACAGATGGAAAATACGAAAACCATCTTTCAATTTCGAGCATTAAGACATGAAATTTGAGATGGGCTAAAAAAAAACAAAGGCGGCTCCAACAGTATGCAAAAGTTACAACCCCAGGAAGTTAATGTACTAACTTACCCCAACGGGGCCCACATGACTTTTGGTGCTTCATCTCTCAGGGTTAGGTTTTTGGATGTATAGGGTTTTTGCATTCATTTTTATCATAAAAAGGCCTTCAGAGCTTCATTGTAATCATCTTCTTGTGAAAGGGATTATCCATCACATCTCTTCTCAAAGATAAAGCTTCCACCATTCTAGTGAGTTTTACACTCTGTATTTTTTAACAGTCTCTGTACATTTATTTAATTAATAGAAATCATGTATTACTTTATTTCTCTATTTCTGGAAATTTTTATGTATATTTCATTATAATATCTCTTCTTTCATTTCGTTCTAAAATTAATCCAGATCAATGATATTCATGAACAAACCTTAACTAGAGTGCTCTATAAATATAGATAGGAAATCCTATGGTCATATTAGACTACCCTATCAGTGAATGGCTACAAGAAATCACTCTTGATATGTCGTTGCAACTCGATAACTTCATAGCTCTAGACAAAGATCAATAGTCAAACAATGGCATCCCTACCCTAAAGATAGGGACTTGTTTCTCTACAACTTCGCTTGTCTAAATTGAAACCTTAGAAGGTTGCAAAACACCAAGGAAAGAATGTATTTATGATAAAATATACCACATAATATTCCATTATGAAACAATGTGAGAATGTGTAATAATGGTTGTCAAAACTTTCCCCATCTCCCACAAAGAAAGCCTTAATGTTGGTAATCTCACCTTGAATTATCACATTTTTTTCCCCAATATTTTGGTCTATTACAATCCCATTTAGTTTAATATTTGTGTCCAAAAGGTCTTCTCCTATCTTTAATTAATATCATCTATATTCATGTTTTCTTGTGATATTTTTTTTTGTTGCAAGTCATTAGAAAGTTGTAAACCTTGGACTATATCCGAGCATCATTCCAAATGTTTTCCCAAAATTTAAACTTATGATTTTGCTACTCTTTTAAGAGTACCATATTATATGCTTCACTTATTGATTAGGATCCTCTACAATTTTAAATCCAACACAATGTAATCTTCATTTTGGAAATTTACCAACCTAAATCTCAATGGTTCTTTAATTTCATTGACTTCATCTAGAGAATCTAAACTTTGGACACGTTGAGGGGTCCTTCCACTTTGTTATAATTATATGTCCTAAGGGGTTTTGTGGGCTTGAAGTCTAGTAATATTTCTGGTCTCTTTGATTATATTCATAACCTAGATATGTTTGAGGAGTTGATGTAATTCACAAGCATCTTCCTTGATGCATTTAGGATCTCCCTATATTTCCTTTAATCCTTCATTATACCAAAACTTCCTTCTCACCATTTACCACATTTTTCAAATGAAATCTGTCAAGAATCCATATAGTCTAGGGAGTTTATTTTTCTCCATTTAGAAGACTACATATGTTACTTCCTCTTTAGATATAGGTGCCATGATTTATTGATTATATTCTTTTGGTATCATCTTTAGGATTATATCCATGGGGGGTTCTTGGTACCTATTATAAACCATGTTAGGGCATGATAAAAGGGTTTTGAATAAATCTCATGCTTTTGATTGAATCTCATCCTATCCTTCAAAATATAACTCCATTTTCTCTAAAAGAATCTAGAGATCCTAAGTTTATTGCTCTTATTATTTGGGTTGTCCTTTTGCACTTCCCACCATATTTTGAATATTTGGTTTTAGTTTAGGGAGGTAGATAGTATCAAATTGATTCAAACATTTTTTGGGGTTTTCTCACCTTTTTCTAGGTAGAGGGATTTTGTACATTAGCATGATAGGTCTCTTTTTAGGAAATGTGATTCTACTTCAAAGTTTGTCTAGAGCCATGATTAATCAATAATAATAAACCTAACAAGTCTTTCCACAATAAATTGTATTACAGTTCTTTGATTATTCCGTGTATAATTCCATTAAATATTGATTCCCCTTACCAATGTGTTGAGGCCTCAACTAGCCCCAAGTCCACAGACTTAGGTGTCCCATTTTAATAATTCCTATGTTAAGCTTTGTTTAAAACATGCATTTATTTACTCATCCTACTTTTATGAATGTCCTTTGTGTTGCATGAGAATGAAGAATGGTAAATAGTTTCTTTACATAATATTGTCTTGGCTCATGGATGCATTTGATTGATTGATGGCTTATGTGATTTCCATGTTTAATATGCTTTCATATCTCTTTGTGCAAGTTGTCACACATCATCATCATAGTCAATAATGGAAGACAAGTTAGAATCACATCCCTTCAAAAAATGACAAAATATTTTGTAAGAGGCCATGTATCCAGTCAACAAGTGTGATTTCATTAGTGATGCATGCACATGCAATTGGAATGAGGCCATGATGAATGGTGTACCAAAGTATATGGTGGTAATGTTTGGTTTCATCTAATAAATAACTATCATAACCAAGTATCACCTATATAAGTTTGTACAAATATTATTAGGTGATATCTGTATTTAGCCATGAATAATGGAAGAGCACGAGGAACATTTTCCTCTAGTTTTGCAATGGTTTTCTAAAAACAATTATTTCCCAAGTTATTAAAGTGTTCATTATACTATGGAAAGATTTACTATATTTTGCACACTATTTATGCAAAAGGGATTGTGATAGATCAAGATAAGATTGAAACAATTATATGTTTAATATGCACCAAAGAATGTGTCAAGTGTGTGTAGTTTCATCAAGATGGCAATAAATTCCAAAATATTTTTAGAGTTTTTTCCATATTAGTGAACCATGTCACTTTAGTGCATAGGAAATATAATTATTTTATCAAAAATGTGTGTGAAAAGGATTTTGAGAAGCTAAATTAGTTATTTACCAATACACCCATTCTCAGGGTGTGAGACATGGAAAAGTTTTGTGTAGTCTGCATGGATGCTTCCCTAGAATGGGGAAAGGTGTAATTTCGCATGAATCCATGAACTTAAAGATCATCAATTGATATAATGCACCAATAGATGATAGGTAGGGGTGATACTTAAGTAGCTCCAAACCAATAGATAGTAGGTAGGGAATAAATCCTAATTTTTAGGGTAGTCAATGGATGAGGATGGGCTTACTTAGTAAATAGGAATAATTTGAGTACCAAAAGAGGGAGGCATTCAAGAGTTAATCCTAAGAGAGGAACACAATGTTCCTTAATTTGTGCACCTAGGTGTGAACAAAATTCTTGTAGATATAAAGTTGACTTTTGTGGTCAAGAATGAGAGGGATTATTACCAAGAGTAGGCATTACTTCAACTGCTAGAAGGAAATGAAGGACAAGATTACAAGCTAGAAGGAAATGTTATCATAAGACAAGAGGAATAATTTTACATTAATCCAAGGAGAAATAACATAAGAATTTTCTCTAATGTTAACTATCCATCCAAGTCACATAGAGTATGAG
Organism: Picea abies; assembly: GCA_900067695.1. NCBI lineage: Eukaryota > Viridiplantae > Streptophyta > Pinopsida > Pinales > Pinaceae > Picea > Picea abies. The sequence goes on along the minus strand of CBVK0101149693.1, from coordinate 18,809 downwards.
AATCAATTCACCATTAATATCTGAATCAAGAATGAAATCAAAACAAGAATGGGAAATCATCATTAAAATTTGAATCAAGAAGGAAAATCATCATATCATAGAAAAATTAGAAGGTAATGGAACCCTTTTGAGATCCCAAACCATAAGAGTACTCAATTTGAACCAGCTCACTTTATCAAATGGTATTTATCACACATCTAGCTCAAATTGATCTTGAACTTCATCCAATTCAATATCTTCCTCATCAATATTAGAATTTGTATTCAACCCTTTAAAATAATTAAGAGAATTGAATTTAACCACATATGGTATGTCTAGCACTAATTCATCATCAATATAATCATCATTATTAACTTTATGCATAGGATGTGGGCCAATGACTACACGGTCATGCTCATGGGCCTCTTAGTCTAACATTTATTCCTACTTTCTCTCATCTTCATAATCTTCTCTATGAACATCTTCTTCTGGAACATGTGTTACATGCCTTCCTCTTGGATCAAATCTAGAAACAAATGACCAACCTACTCTACCTAGCACCTTTGCATAAAATAACTACTCGCATTGACTTCGAAGGACACACAAATCTTTACTCATATCATACCTAGTAGTATTAATCATAGAAAATCCATTTAATTATGATCTATAACAAACCTTTCGTCACCTTGTAGCAACAATATGTACCATATGACCTTAAATTTTGCCACTTTGAAGGATTTTATGTCTATATCCAATATAACTTACAAATATCCATAGTATATCATATCATATGTGATCATATGCCTATCACTCTGGTGGGAAATATTAGTAGCTTCAGAAATTGTAGTTATTCCACTATGATAGTTTTATTCTTATTATCCATCTCTTTGGTGCAATATTGTTTTTCATTACACCACATATATTTGTGGTGTTCGTATATATAAAGGTGATTTTGGTGATTATTTATGTTTGAATCAGAACCAGTGGGATATTTAATATTTCATATAACTTCATTTACAACATCACTCTCTTGCTCTATTAATAACCATGCTATTGGAAACATTGTTGGCATTGATTTCAAAGATAGGGGGATCCTATAGATGTCTAAGATAAATATTACAAGCCTATATATGTCCAAGATAAATATTGCAAGATGGAGATTGTTGAAAGTATTATTTTTGTATTTTTGATGATCAATTTGGATACCTTATCTTTGAAGGATTTTTTACCCTACATACCTAGTTCAAATGGGAGCACAAGTTATATGGTTGAAAATGTTATTCCGAGGCATTTCCAACATTATATGGAATTCCTTCTAAATCCATAGGAATGAGCAGATGTGAATTTTTTCGTCCAACAACTAAGCCAAAAAATTCAGGTAATTTCAACATGTCTTTACAGGTCGGCCCTGAAAGTATGGACATAATTACTATAAATACAGGATAGATGTGTGCATTTGTAGTTCAACCAAGAAACATATCAAGTTTTAAGTTCACATAAGTGATCTGAGGTGCACTAAAGGTGTTGGGTGTATTTCTAGGATCTAAAGGTGTGCAAGAGAAGTATAAGAGATTTTCTTGAGGTCTTTCTTGTTCTCAAGGTGCGCTATGAAGGACTGAAGGTCTGCGATGCTACAATGTGAAATTTTTTGAGTTTCTGATGTTGTCATCAATGGATTTTGTCGACAGTGGATTTTTTCGTCAATGGATTTTGTCGTCAATGGATGTTGTCATTAGTGGATGTTGTCGTCGTTGATTACATTATGGGAATGATGCTATGGGGCTTGCTAAGGTTTCAAGTATTGTATATGGAATGAAGCATGCATGTGAAGTCATAAGTACTCTATGCATGAATATATTGGATTGGTGTTTACACATATCTTATTAAGTTGGTGCTTAGTTAAGAAGATCGGTGTCCCTTTTAGGTTGGTGCCTACATATTGTTGAGTTGGTGCTCAGTTGAGGAGATTGGTGTCTTTAGTAGGTTGGTACCTACATCTTGTTGAATTGGTGCTTAGTTAAGGATACTAGTTTCTCCAATAGGTTGGTTCCTACAAACATTTATAAAGATAATTTTATGGCTTTCTCCTGATTGGGTTTCATGTTAAACTATGTGCATTATGATTTGAGTTTATATGTGATTATTTTTTCTTGGATAATGAATGATTGAAGAATGGTTAAATAAATTAAAAAGTATCTTATACTAATTCACCCCCCTATCAGTATAATCATAAGTTCAACAATTGGAATCAGAGCAGGTTCCTTCAAAAACAATTTAACCACTGGAAGGAAGATATTGAGCACATATGGATTGTAAGGAAGGTCACCCTAAAAATAGAGATCCTTTGTTCAATGGAACAAAATATTCAACATGGAATATAAGAATGAGGATATATTTGCAGACCCTTGGGTTTGGTATTTGGGAATCAGTCACAACAAGTTATACAGATAAAGTTGGGAATGAGTCAAGTGAAAACAATGAAAAAACAATAGAGTTCTTTTTGAGTGGCCTACTAGATTATGAGATTGTTAAGGTAATGAAGTGTACAACAACTAAAAATATTTGAGACAAGCTATAAAATATTTATGAAGAGAGATTCGATGATTATTTATGTTGTGAGTTAGAAATAGAAGAAGCACAAGTTGTGAGAAAGTAAAAGGAGGATCTGGAAAATTCAAAGAAAGTGAATATAGTGATGATAAAGAAGAATATCTCTCCTTAACCATGGAGAAAAAAACCGTTGATGAATAAGATGAATATAATCAAAAATAAAATCCATATTCAGAAGAAGAAGACATTGATGGGTAAGTGAATAAATAGAAGAAATAGAAAGACTCAGGGAAGAGAATATAAAGCAGAAGAAGCCATTGTAGAAACATGAAAAGAAGTATCATGATCTTGAAGAAACAAATAAGACAATTATTATCTTGAAGAATCAACTAGAAGAGGTAGAAGGGATAGAATAAGCGGTGAGAAGCCAACTAAAAGAAAAGGAAGAAAATTGTGAGAAGCTAGAAGCTAAAATAGTTTCCATAAGAAAGGAACTAGATAAAACAACTGATCAGTTGAATAGAAGCTTGAAGTTTGGAAAGAGCATTGAAATCTTAGATAATATTCTCAGTTTCCAAAGGTAACCATTCATAAAGACAAGTCTTGTCTAGAAAAATAAACAAAAGACCATCGAGAGAGATGCAAGAATGAAAGTCACAAAGTCATCGGAAAAAACAAAATGAAGAAAAGACTGAAAGTTGTTTTAATATTCTCAAAGGCTCCACCAACAATGAAATAAAAAGTAGGAAAGGAAATGATGACCAACATAAACTCAATTCTTCTCATAAGAACAACATGAATGAGTTCAGAAGAATTGTTCCACCATAACAACATTCACAAACCGATACCAAAATCTCTTTCTTGCCTATTTTTTTTCTTGCAACAATTTTGGTCATAAAGCAATAGATTGTAGAGATTATGTAAGAATTTATCATGTGAGATATAGAAATAGAGGTTGTTTCAAAACCTCAAAGGATGATTATGTGAGCAACAAAACCATAATTTCTCATGGGTTTACTAATAGAAACTACAATTCATTTTCTCCTCTACTTGATATTGAATGTTATAAGTACAATAACTATGTTCACATAGCACATGAATATAGAAGCAACATAACAAAGTTTCATAAACAAAAGAAGGAATAATATGATTTTACCAAGCATAGAGAAGAATACACCGTGGTCTGGAAAAGGAAGTAAGAAGAACCGAATAAGGAAGAATGTGGACTTGAAATTTATGCTCAAAATGAAGGGAACAAATGGTACATTGACAATGGATGTTCAAAAAACATGACAAGGGACTAGACCAAGTTTATCTCCTTGAATGAAGAAAAAGGATGAAGTGCTACTTTTGGACATAATTCTTCCAGAATGATAGTTGGAAAAGTTATTGTTAATATTGGTAACAGAAAGACAAAGAAACATAATTTATTGCATGTTGAAGGGTTAAAAAATAATATTCTAAGTTTTATCCAAATGGGTGATCAAGTTTAAAACATCGCATTTCATTCTAAAGGGTGTGAGACCAGGAAAGTAGCTTCTGGAATATTAGTGGAAAATGCAAACAAAACCTTAAGTGATGTATACATACACGATGAAGTAAAAGGAGAAAAATGTTGCATGGGAGTGATATCCCTCTCATATTGTCAGTAAAGGGAAGCACAATATTAGTGGGAGTATCCCTTAATCATTTATTTCACAGGGGGATAAGTTGCAGACAGAGGAAGAATTGCAAACACAAGGAGAGTTGCAGACAAGGGGAGTATTACATAATTGATTGTTGCCATCAATGACAGAGGGGCAGATTGTTGGAAAAAAAATTCATTGATTTCAAATATAGAGGGAGCCTATAGATGTACAAGATAAATATTACAAGCCTACAAATTTCTAAGATAAAGATTGCAAGATGGATATTGTTGAAAGGATTAATTTTTGGATTTTTTATGATAAGTTTGGATGCCCTATATTTGAAGACATTTTTACCCTACATACCTATATCAAATTGTATAACAAGTTATATGGTTGGAAATATTATTCTGAGACCCTTCCAATAGTTTATGGAATTCCCTATAACTCTCTAGGAATGAGGAGATATGAATTTTTCCATCCACTAACCCAGCCATAAAATTGAGGTCAGCTTAGCCAGTCTTTACAAGTTGGCTCCCAAAGTAGGGAACAATTACTATAAATATCGATACATGTGTGCATTTGTAGTGAAACCAATCAAGAGATCAATTATAAGGTGTGAAAAAGTGATATGAGGAGCGTTAAAGGTGTTGGGGTCTCTTTCTTAGATCTAAAGGTGTGCAAGAGAAGCCTAAGAGATTTTCTTGAGGTATTTCTTGTTCTCAAGGTGTGCTATGAAGGACTGAAGGTCTACGATGCTGCAATGTGCACTGTTTTGAGGTTGCGATTTTTCCATCAGTGGATGTTGTTGTCGGTGGATTTTTTTGTTAGTGGATGTTTTTATCGATGGATGTTATCTTCAATGGATGTTGTTGTCAGTCGATGTTGTTTTCAGTGATTACATTATGGGAATGATGTTATAAGGATTTCTAGGGTTTGAAGGATTTATGTGGAATGAATAATGCACTTTAATTCATAAGTACTATGTGTATGAATGTATTGGATTGGTTTCTACACACATCTTATTGAGTTGGTGCTCAATTGAGGAGATTGGTGTCTCCAATAGATTGGTTCCTACATCTTGTTGAGTTGGTGCTCAGTTGAGAAAATTGGTGTCTCCAATAGGTTGGTTCCTACATCTTGTTGAATTGGTGCTCAGTTAAGGATATTGGTTGGTGCCTACAATATTTGTAACAATAGTTTAGTGCACATAAACATTTATAAAGATAAGTTTATGGTTTTCTCCTGATTGGGATTTCATGTTAAACTATGCGCATTATGATTTGAGTTTATATGTGCTTATTGTTTATCGACTAGTGAATGATTGATGAATGGTTAAATAAAGTAAAATTCCCTCCCCCTCTCAGTATAAGAATAAGTTCAACACATGGAAGATTTCTTAGTTTTCCATCACTATAAGAATGAGTCAAATGTTGCATTACCTTAGATTTTTCAATGTCACTAATAAATTTAGAAATTTTTTCTTTTTTATTACTCCCATCTAAAACTTTCTGTAAACATTTTTCGATGTTATTTCCACTAATTATGCATTGCATCAAACAAATGAGCTACTTGTAGGTGCTCCTAGCAGAGAAACCGATTGAATTGGATGGAGTATAATTTCATACCTAGTGGAATCCCACCATGACAACCTTTTTGAAACATAAATGGATTTTTTTTTAATATAGTAAATAGAAAAAAATATAAGTAACAAATATCAATGTAGATGAAACTATTTGCTTATGACGGTTCTTCTCAAATTCCTTTAATTTCCATAGTTTAGGCTTCGTTCTTTGTGGTTTTTCCTAGTCTCTTCCTACCCATTAAAGATATTTTTTTTATAGTTCAATAGATATTGTTCCTAGGGAGGAAATTCCTATACTCATCATACACCTACTTTCCTAAACTTCTTGAACATCTAGGTATTGTTCTTGAACCACATAGTAAACATGCATATTTACCATTTGTTTGAAGACCTGCAAGATATAGAATAATGTTAATATAATAAAAAAATATTCAAAAAAATACTTGAATTAGTAGAGGACATATAGAGTTGTATTTCAATTTACATACCATAAAAATGTGTTAGCCCCGACACTTCATGAATTGTCCATGTAAGTATTCCATAGAATTGAATTTGTTTTTGACCTATTGGTTTGGAGATATTATACATAGTGACGTTGGCCCATAGTTTTAAAGTTCATCAATAAGAGGCTCAAGAAATGCATCTATATCTCTAAATTGGTACTTACTTAGTTATTTGAAAATACAAATAATTAATTCCTTGTATACAAAAAAATATGTAACAAAAATAAAAAATGAATCGGTTTGTTGTGAACAATCATATTAATAAATACTTGGAACAATTAATGTCAACATTTTGTCCTCCCTCTTTATTGACATCCAAGGAGGAAGGTTGTTCTTTATAACAAAAAATTTCCAAACTAAGTAAATGGGCATGAGCTCTCTAAATGGATTGACACCATTAGTTTCTATTGAAATTCTAACATTACGAGGTTCTTCTTTAAAAATATTCCATCTTTCCTTGATGTCCCTAAATGCATATCCATCTCTAGGAATTCACATAACACCATCTTCACTTCTCTTCTATGCATGATAATACACAAATTGTGCTATGTTTTTGCACTTGAACAATCATTCGAATGTAGAAGTCTGTGAATATGATGAAGAACCTTGTAGGAGGCCTTATTTTTTATTTGATCCATTTGATATCCATTCCTTCAACATTAAAGAAATTCTAAATTTGTTTCATGTTTTCCATAATATCTAATATTATCATTATGACATGTGTCAATTGTGTGATTCCCCATTCCTATAACTTTAACAAGGGCACACAATTCTCAATATGTGCAAGGTAAAGTATTTAACATGGCAAGATAATATCATCTAACAAACTAACAAAAAAATACTAAATAGTGGATATTAAATCATATATAATAAAACCACAAAAAATAGACAAAAACTTGTATTTATATAACAAATTATCTTGCATGAATTAGGATATGTGTCATACATGTGTTTGAAATACCATCTAGTCTCTTCAAGTTGAATATATTCAAACTTTATCTCTAGAAATATCAAGTAACATTATGACTAACTGTGAAAACCTACACACTCATATCTTGATAGATCTCATCCATGGGCGTGTTATCAACCATGGAAACAAATGTGTCATGTATAAACCTATTTATCCCTTCATTCTCAATAATATCAATGTTGTTTTCTTTCGTAGGATTGGATTCAATTCTATCACCCTTTGCATCTCTACTACAAAAAGTAGCATTACGAAATCCAAGCAAAGACTTTTTTTCTTCATAATTACAAATAAATAAAAACTATTAGTATTGAAATATTAAAACATTTAAAAATTAAAAAAATACATAAAACCATGTTTTCTCTATCTTACCAAGGGGTAATATCCAGTTCTTGCTTCTAGGTGTTCGTGCTCTGGGTAATGTTTTCTTGTTGTTTACTTACTAATTCTTCTTCTCTTTACTCATTTGCATTTCATGCAAGGGACATATAATTCTCCATCACCAATATAAGGAAGTTTGGAATGGTTTTGAGATGGTTTTTCACAATTTCTTGTATGCACAAAATAATTGCGTTCATCAAGATCAACATCCACAGTGAGAGACAATGCTTCTTTGATTGCATCCTCTATATAAGACAAATATTTGGATGCATCAATGCTCGAGTTAGGTTATTTAACATTGTTTTCTATTTCAACAAAATGTTCAACACATTCGTTAGTACAATAAGAATACATTCAAATAATTTCACAAATAGAGAATTCAAATGGTAGTTATAAATTTTAACTAAATAAAATTTTGATTATGGGTAGCCAAATTTACTTGTAGTATTATTTCACCTAATATCAACTCGTTGAAAAAATAGGGATGTTTTCATTCGTGCGGCTATATTTTAACATTCATAAAAAAACATCTATCAAGAGACACATTGAAATTATAAAATACTCATTGACAAAAAAAAAATCCACAAGCATCAATTAATTGATGTGTGATCAAAGTTAAATATATTGACAAATTGAAATTGTGATTATGAACACTTAATTTTAATTAAGATATCATGTATTAAACGTCTCTTAACCGATCTTCTTCTTCTAACAATGGTTTAAAACAAAAAAACAAGACAAATTTCACTCATTTTCACTAATTTTCAACGTTAATTTTGTTTTTTAGGTAACAACAATTTAGATGATTTTTATCCCAAATGTAGTAGTGCTCTGATTATTTTACAAAAAAATAAAATTTCAGCATAAAATAAATACAAGATATTGAAAGAAATGTTTCATTTGAAGTGTTCAAGGCGATGAATTATGGATGAAGGAAATGAACTATAAACAAGGATTGTTGGCCATTGTGGGGATTGGAATTGTGGCTGATTTATATTAATTGTTATCTAACATTTATTTTCATATCCAATGTTTTCAATCATGTTCTTAAAAAGTTTGGATGATACATTAAGTTCTCATTTTATGTTTTGCAGTGGAAGTATGATAAATTTGAACAGCTTTGTAAAGGTGAGCTGCTAGTTGAGTTTTTAATGAAATTTATTTTCATCATAATAAAACCACAAATTGATCAAAAGAATAAAGAATATTTTCATGCATTTTGATAAATTCATATGTAGGGTGATGGAATATATCAATATTTATAGGATGATCAAAATTTGATACAAGAAGAAAAAATTAGAGTGGCAAAGTGGGAGAGTGGTGGGTCCATATCCCATAGGTTCCAACAGAAGAAAACAAAATTAAAATTAAAAAATTAAAAAATGGTCAAGTGCATTTAGTTGCTATGTATACTTTGTTTCAATGATAGTTATAGTTTTACCTATAAAATGTTGCATGATTATATGGAACTTTAAATCCAACACAACAAACCAATTCCAACACATAATGAACTTGAGCTAAAAGAAATCTATGAATCAGTGAATTACATATACTAAGAATATATCACCAAACATAATGAATTTCTACTCCACATAGTGGATTTTCAACTAGAAGAAAAATATTTACTGATGAATCCCTCTTTTGTGCCTCCAAGGCCACAAAATCAATTATTCGTTCACAGTGCCTATGCCTAGTTCAGATAAAAAGATTATCATAAAAATGTATAAATCCAAGATAAAAGTGTTCATAAAATAACAATGGTATGATTCAATGATTATGCAAATCAAATTTGGTGTTCTACATAGTATAAATCACTACAAATGTTGATAGTTATCACTGTTGGAAATAAAGGGATGTGCTCATTTTTCCATAGACAATATAGCAATATTGTCACCCAACAATAGGCACAAAGGCCACCCCCGAGCACCTTAACCTTGACAGACAAAATACTTTTGGTAGCAGATCAATAGACAACCAAGGCTAGAGCACCTTTCTCCAAGGCTAGTGCACCAAGAAAGAATAAACAGAAACCAAGAAGAAAGTCCAAACTATAACCAAGAGAAATTCCAAACCATAACCAAGAGAAAGTCCAACCAAAACCAAAATGCCAGTTGCAGCTGCACCCCCTCTCTAAACTTGCGCACCACTAGTCCTTATGAAGTTGTGAGAGTGAAAGTGAGAAATTAGCTCTAGTGCCCTCTATTTATACTTCTCTATCTCACTTGACTGGGCCGACTTCTGTTTCTCGAGGCTAATAACTCAATATTAAAAATTCTCTTGAGTTGGTGTCTCCTAGGGTTATTAACCAACGTTTTAGGATTTCTCTTGCTTCTAGGAATATTCTAGTCTTGTCAAAGGTTACATGTGGAGGTTAATACCTCCCACAACTACCATAATATAAACACTCCCTCCTAGCTAGGGAGGTATTAAAGGTAATGGTATTGAGAAAAAATAGACCATTCAATCGGTAACATCATCATAGCCACACATGCTATCTCATGATCATGTAGATCAACTCACGAGCAAAATAATCGCTATTGATATCATATGATATAATAAAATGCATCATATCTCTAAGCCATACTCCATCTGAGTAATCAGGCATGATGCTTAATAAGTCACTCACTCCATAGAGTGATGCAAGAACTATTCTTCTAATATGGACATATGTCATAGAAGAATCATTGTTCCAACAGATGCTGGAAGCCACACCATGGGATACAAGGACTATTCTTCTAATCCGTACATACGTCCTAGAATAATGACTGTCCTGGACCATTTTCCCTCCGGCCACTACTGTGAACTCAGGGAAAATTTTTGTCTTGTTCTGTAACACCCCCTCCATTACGTCTAAGAAAGCAAAGCATAAAAGTAAAAAAAATAAAAATCATTAAGGAATTAACATCAACACATGATCACAATAGCGCCTAAACAACAATATCATAAGTAAAAGTAGTACCAACTACTCATCATGGAAATCACTAACGACGCATTCAACGCGTCATCAAAGGGTAGTGACACATAAACATACATAGCGTAGTAGCTTAGAACATCATTATATCTTGAAGCAATTTACAACAACATTCAATTCGATAATGAATATAAAAATTCTACCTGCCCCAACCTACCTTGCAAGGTTAGGACCTCCATGACACATAAGCAACGCTCAAGCCTAGGTTCCAATTGATTTTAACCATTTAAGGTATCAAGACTAGCGACTGTTCTAAGGAACAATGAGGTGTCTACATCCCACTAGCACAATCAATCCAAGAAACTAGCTAAAGCAACAACATCAATGATCATCCATTTCATAAATCCATCAATCCTAAAATCAATTAACCATGGCACAAGGGTACCCATCATCATTATCAATCATACATAAATATTTAAATATTCGCTGCGCGCGAGACTAAACAATTCTATAACATGAACATGTCAACTTAAGTAAAGGCGCATGATTAATTGGCAACTACTCACGACGCAAGAGTGATCAACGTTAAAATTCAAGGAGCAAGGGAAATATTACGAAGCAATCACACACCCACTTAAATTAAGGCACACAAGTAAATTTTATTACTAAACTAATCATGCATCACCATTAATGAAATGTGTGCGAGTAATCAAAGCTAAAACATTGCACATCCATCATTAAAGCTAAAACATTGCACATCCATCATTATTCCAATGCACAAACAATCCAATTATTAAATTACAACATAATCAAGGGAACAAGGTATATATTCATTAACCTTTATGGCATCAAGGTAACTAGACCCATGTCCATCTACATCTAGCTATATACATCATGGCACAAGTAATTATCAATTAAATTAAGGCGCTAAAGTTAACCTAATTTCAGGGCGCATGAAAATTTAATAACTAAATCAATCATGCGACGACATATGATAAGGCACAAAGCCTTCAACTTATTTTATTTCAAGGTGCAATGCAAACATCTACTTTACTTTGTGGCGTGCGATTAATCAGTTACTGAAGTCAACCATAAATCAACCTTATCCCAAGGTGCAAAGGGTAACAAATTCTAAGCAATAATAAATTTACATAGTTAGAGGTGCAAGAGTAATTTGAATTACTGAATCATCCATTCATCCACATTCATTTCATGGTGCACGATAAATCTAACCACTTAATTAGCCATGCGTAATATTATTCAGTGCACGAAAACTATTTATTAACTAAATCATTAATCGACATTGAATAATCATTGCGCAAGAGAAACTATCCATTATTCGCGGTGCAACAAATTCAAATACTCCATCAATCATCAATCATACATCAACTAATTACATAACTCGTCATATCTAAATACATAACTCATCATATCAACATTAAATTCTAAACGCATTAAATTACATGCATTAATTCATGAACACATTCATGTACGTGCATTAAATTAAGGGCACATTCAATTTACATACATTAAGACTAGATGATCAACTACACATAAGGAATGAGTATCTATAAGAGCAAGAGTGCAGTTCCTTAGGTGTATAATTGTCTAACATAATGTATTATTAACTACTTGCACAAGTGATTTTTATCAATAATAAATTCCCAGTCAATTAATGCCCCATCATCTTATCTAGCTTGTGGATATGGTTGAAGACCATCATTCAAATAGCAAGCAAGGACACAAACTTCAAACTTGATTGTATTAAAAGCAAATTTTTGAGATTATTGTTTCTGCCATTTCCAATAGTCTGGCATTTAGTGCGCTCTACTAGATTCGAGGAATAGTATTTATGAGGAGTTTGCGCCAAGGTAAATCTAATTACTTAAACGCCTTCAGTGCATTTATAAGGATCGCAGTGAGTCAATATCTAGCAATACATTAAATACAACCTAGATGCTAAAAGAGGAAGGAAGTGGCATGATGAATTTCAGCTTCACATGATTATACCCAAGGCAAGAGACAACGACCAGAATAGACTACGAAGTGTGGAAAAATAACAAACAATTAGGGCCTCAAATAAAGAATTGGTAACTGCAAGAAAATGGAGTAATGGCCCCAACACTTCGCAGAATGAATCCCCGAAAATCGCAGAGAGGCTTTACTTCCTAGGTCGCAGAGAAGAAATGTGGGGACGTTGGGTAAGTCCCATCTATAATCACTCCACTGGTTTTAGAAAATGCGCAAGAACTCAACATAAATGAACATAGTATGACAGTGAGACCAAGGCTGATGGTAAGACGAGCACCACAAATATTGCATGCCAAAAACTAAGATTTGGAAATGAAAAAAAAATGATGGGATAGTGTACCCATACTAAGAGATGAGTAAAATGGAAAACAAAGCGTAGTAAAATCGCTGAGTGGAAAAGGAATAAAACGCTGGGTGAAAACTGAGAATTTCACAGCAAAAATAGTGGCAAAAATCGCTGAGGGTAATTAAGGAAGAAGCTGAGTCTTGAGCAATGAAAATCGCTGGTAAAGGTAGAAAAACACTGAGGTACACATGCATATCGCAGAGTTTTATGGGAAAAATGAAAAGGGAAACAATTCTCCCTCCCGAACGAGTTCGCGACTGCCACTTCTGTTTGTTCTTCATTAAAGATTGGATAGAGAAACAACAATTAACAAAGGTTATAAAAAAATCGATAGAAGGCAGAGGATACAAACTCATCGTGCAATCGTTGAGGTCGGATTTAAAAACCCAGAGGTACTAATTCAAGTTGTGGTTTAAGAAAATGCAGAGGTTAAAATCTCTCATGCAGTAACTCTTGCTGGGTGAACTGTGCATCAATTCGTAGAGGTTAAAGGCTCTCACGTTGGGCGAATTTACATGCACAGAGGTGAAGGAAGGACGTTATTGTAATATGTTTCTAAAAACGCAGAGCTAAAATAGTTTGAACCACAACGTAACCCCGCTAGGAGGATCCTGAGTTTCTGGGCGAAATTTTTTTCTTTAAGAAAAACGCAGCAACCATTAATCCCACCCAGAAAAAAAATCAGATCTCAATACACCAAAAACAAGCTAATAGGATGGCGTAAAAACATTGAGAAGTAAAGTTAGATTCGTTGGGTAAGATGAGACAAGTTCGTTGAGAAAATGAAGAAGATTCGCTGAGTGTATCTGAGTGAACTCGCAGAGGTGATGAGTGGTAGAATCGTCGGGATATAGTTCCCATACAAATCGTGGGGAAGACTTTCCAACACAGAGATCTTGAAGAAAAATCGCAGGGATATCACCCAGAAATTCGCAGACTAGATAATCAACTCAGAAATAAACACTTAATAAATTGTGACTTTAGTGGAATTACAATAAACTCAATACATTGCAATTACAAAATTCAGTGAGGAATACGTAACCGAAGTCTACGAAGTTGAAAACGTCCTTCTGTGATTGCGTCCATCCAGCGCCCCGCTTGTTAATTATGAAGATTTCACTGGTACTTCCCATTTCACTGGTACTTCCCAATCAATGTTAGGGGTACTCTTCTTCCCCTTAGCCTTTTGAGCTGCAAAGGGGACATGCACAACCACAACCAGAATACTCTAACTCCTAGCTCGCCTCACAAGGTCCAGCTACCACTCTATTTTTTGAGCTGGGTATCCCAACTCTCACAAGTAAAATCAGTCAAGAAATTTTGGTAGCATAACTTTACGCATATCAGTCATGATCCAATGCTCTTCTCAACCATTACTTTTATATAATTTTTTTTAGTGACCACTTGCCATTTGCATTTTTAATTGGTTTTATTAAAATTTAATTAGGAAATACTCCCTTGTACACTTGTCACCCATACCCTTAGTTGCACCAATAAATTCTCTTATTTAATTTAGTTAAATGTCAATTTCCCTCACCCATCCTAAAAGCGCTCCTAAAATTACTCATAGTTATCCCTTTATTCCCTCTATTTCCTTTTTAATGACTGACACATTTCTAAAACTTAGTTGTATTTAATTTAAGAAAGTTCTTTAGTTAGACTAGACTAGATTCTTTTCTATGCTTCCACATTCTTTTTTACATTCATTTTCTTTCTTATCTTAGTTCCAATTTAACATTTCTTGCACATAATCATGTAATTAAATCTTTAGATAAAACATTTCTCCTTTTTAATTCCTAACTTGATTTTTATTTATCCCCCTTTTATTTAATTTATTAATTAGTTTTAGTCTTCTTACCCCTTTTTTTAAAACTAGGCTTAGAATTTTTAAGGGGGTTTTATAATTAATAAAGTTACTCATTTATTAATTTTTTTAAGTCCAACAATAGTCAAAACAAATAATGTTTTCTAGGCACCTAGGTTCATTGACTCACCTTTATTAAAAATCATGGTGTTCCCTTCAAGACGCACTCCGTGTGCCAAGGGTGCCACTCGCCTTTATTCAAGTTTTATTTATGTGACGTGCCCTTCAAGACACACTACGTGCTCCAAGGGTGTCACTCACCTTTGATTGATTTTGGTAGTTTTCCAACCCTTGGAGTCAATACTTCATCAGGAGACCTTGTGATATATTAAGGGCCTCTAAGAAATAAGGACCCTATCTTATTTCGCACCCCTTAGAATCTTCATGAGATACTGTCTCAGTCTGCCCTCACGACATCGTGGATCTCTCGAACTAGGTAATCGTTAACCTACAATTAGAGCCATGACGGGAGTGCTAGTAGGTTGTGGTAAGGCTGCTGCCACACCTCTCCCTCAATATTTGGTTTATGTGCATGACCCTTTTACTCATGTGAGTCTGATTATCAAGCAATTATCAGCCTGCACCCATCAACAAAACATTGTCAACGACCCGTAAAAAAACATCATAATATAACCGATCATATGTCACATATGCATAAATAGAAATACTCAAACCATATATAGTCCACTCCCTGACTCGATTCAGAGTCCAAGGAGGTCCATTGATGCCATCAACATCCTCAAACTTTCAAGTGTCCTGCACACTCAGGAGAAACCCGTCAATAGAACCTGTCTATACAAAGATATCAAATAACATAACATCATAATCCAACAACATCATCATCATAATCCATAAGCGAAATAGACAACCATATACTAAACCGGATCAGTTGCACGCAAGTGTTCTCAAAGAATAAGTCAAATCATGTGCGCGCAAGAGCAGGATGTTACATGTTCCAATCTCTCCACTCTAGTCACTACAGTGAACTCAAGGAGATATACCATTCTTCTAATCCTGACATATGTCCTAGAAGAATAGTTTCTCATGGTACATCAACAATATGTCAACTTGAACCATTCTCCACAGGGAGAATGTATGTCCACTAGTAATCAGTTCATCCTGGACCATTCTTCGCCTGGATAATGTCTTTCCATCAACACACTAACTATCCATCTAGATGGAAATCATCTCCAACACTAGTGGTAGTCTCCATGGAAATCAAAACAATTCCATTCAATAGAACACAACTATGTCTATCCATAGTAGTACACTTATTAATTAGTTTTAGTCTTCTTACCCCTTTTTTTAAAACTAGGCTTAGAATTTTTAAGGGGGTTTTATAATTAATAAAGTTACTCATTTATTAATTTTTTTAAGTCCAACAATAGTCAAAACAAATAATGTTTTCTAGGCACCTAGGTTCATTGACTCACCTTTATTAAAAATCATGGTGTTCCCTTCAAGACGCACTCCGTGTGCCAAGGGTGCCACTCGCCTTTATTCAAGTTTTATTTATGTGACGTGCCCTTCAAGACACACTACGTGCTCCAAGGGTGTCACTCACCTTTGATTGATTTTGGTAGTTTTCCAACCCTTGGAGTCAATACTTCATCAGGAGACCTTGTGATATATTAAGGGCCTCTAAGAAATAAGGACCCTATCTTATTTCGCACCCCTTAGAATCTTCATGAGATACTGTCTCAGTCTGCCCTCACGACATCGTGGATCTCTCGAACTAGGTAATCGTTAACCCACAATTAGAGCCATGACGGGAGTGCTAGTAGGTTGTGGTAAGGCTGCTGCCACACCTCTCCCTCAATATTTGGTTTATGTGCATGACCCTTTTACTCATGTGAGTCTGATTATCAAGCAATTATCAGCCTGCACCCATCAACAAAACATTGTCAACGACCCGTAAAAAAACATCATAATATAACCGATCATATGTCACATATGCATAAATAGAAATACTCAAACCATATATAGTCCACTCCCTGACTCGATTCAGAGTCCAAGGAGGTCCATTGATGCCATCAACATCCTCAAACTTTCAAGTGTCCTGCACACTCAGGAGAAACCCGTCAATAGAACCTGTCTATACAAAGATATCAAATAACATAACATCATAATCCAACAACATCATCATCATAATCCATAAGCGAAATAGACAACCATATACTAAACCGGATCAGTTGCACGCAAGTGTTCTCAAAGAATAAGTCAAATCATGTGCGCGCAAGAGCAGGATGTTACATGTTCCAATCTCTCCACTCTAGTCACTACAGTGAACTCAAGGAGATATACCATTCTTCTAATCCTGACATATGTCCTAGAAGAATAGTTTCTCATGGTACATCAACAATATGTCAACTTGAACCATTCTCCACAGGGAGAATGTATGTCCACTAGTAATCAGTTCATCCTGGACCATTCTTCGCCTGGATAATGTCTTTCCATCAACACACTAACTATCCATCTAGATGGAAATCATCTCCAACACTAGTGGTAGTCTCCATGGAAATCAAAACAATTCCATTCAATAGAACACAACTATGTCTATCCATAGTAGTACACAACTACTATCTAGTGGTACACAACCACACCTAGTAGCACATGAATACTAACCAATGACACATAGTCACAACCAGTGGAACACATCCACCACAAAATCATACAGCTACTGTCCAGAGACATATAGTCTCCACAACAATCTTATCATCTAATATCGACCATCATAAAAATATCATGATACAAACTGAGTCATCTAGGACATTATTCCACTCACATATGTGAGATTTGGAAGAGCATTTTCCCTCAGAAAGTAAAAAATTAGCCATGGGCTATCTGGACTATTTTTCCCAAGATTAGAAGAATAATTGTCCTTGATTTCTTATCCTATACCATTCACCTAACTGGGCCATTCCTCCAACACTAATCATAGTGAAACCTAGAGAGAATGAGTTTGCCCTAGGGAATTATTGTCCCTGATTGTTGAACCTGGACCATTCACCTAACTGGGCTATTCCTCCGACACTTATCACAACTCAACCTGGAGAGAATGAATATGCCCTAGGGAATGACTGTTTGGACCATTTCCTATGGAAATGACTGTCCTACACCAACCTCCAAAATGGACCATTCTTTGAAATTACTCACAACTGTGAACTTCGAAATAATGATTGACCGATGAGGTGGACCATTCTATTTGACCACTACTCAAAGTGAATGCCAAGAAGAATGATTGTTCTAGACCATTCCCCCACACTGACCATAAGGGGAATTGTTTTCTATGGTACATTAGCAATCTATCAGACCATTTTCATTACGAAAATGATTGTTCGATCTAGACCATTTTCTGAACTAGAAAACGACTGTCCGTCAAAAATCTTGAATCACTTTCCATATTGGAAAGGAAATTTCCAACCTGGACCATTTTCCACACTAGAAAATGATTTTCCATAAATCAATAACACATTAGTGCTCCCTCCCAACCTGGGATTAATCTCTTCCTTTTTCAATAAGGAAGTCGTCTCCACGAGCCCTGACTTGTCCCTTAAGTATGTAATATTTTATCTTGGATAGAGGCTTTACCAAAATATTTGTTATCTGCTCATATCTGGAGATATACTGGAGAACCACTTCTCCCCTATGGAATTTATCATGGAGAATATAATATTTAATATCAATGTTCTTTGACCTGTCATGGAATATCGGGTTCTCTGAAAGCTTCACATAGCCCTGATCATCACAATATATCATGGTCGAATTCAACACCTCATCAGAAAGTCCATAAATCAAATTATGGATCCACACTGCTTATGTACAAGTATCACAAACTGTAATATACTCTGCTTCTGTAGTGTTGAGTACAATAGACCTATGTTTCCTGTTATCCCATAACATCATGGAAAATCTCAAACTGAAACATATCTAAGTAGAACTTCTTCTATCATCTACACTCCTTGCCCAATATGAATCGATAAATCCATGAAGATGTATACCATAACTCAAACATCCCACAAGGTAAATATTCGACTGAGTATTCTTCAAATACATTAACGAGCCAA
>CBVK0101149629.1:0-33058 GCA_900067695.1 Picea abies | reverse complement strand
TTATGCTATCATAAGATACCTATGGTATTTGCATATGATGTTATGTGGTTCCATTGATTATGTTGATGTAATGATTATCTTTGATAAATATATGTTGACGTTAAAAAATTATGATAGTATTTCATGAGGTGATGGCATCTGGTACTTACATGTAGTATTTAATGATAAGAGGTTTATGATGACATACATGAGCATGTGGTGATGAAAATGATGTTGCATTTTCATGATTACATGTGAGAATTAGCATGTGGATTATTTCTTTGAGATGTTGATATTATGATTATAACTAATATGACCTTATCACCCTTCTCAATATTTTCTATAAGAATTTGGTAAAGGCCCTCACCTTGCAGCTCCAGTACATCCTACCTCACATTATATGACTAGATAAAACTGACCTAATTTATTAAAGTATGTTCATCCTTTATAATTTAGTCATTATTTATTATTTTTGGGATTATTTGCATAGAGTAAGTCATTAATCTATGACCCATTTCCATGAGTATAGTCACAACTGATCAATTTATCATGATTTTGAATAGCCCACTTGGCACTTATAGAATCAGGTGATACTCACAAGGGTGAAGAAGTGGGATTGAAACTATCAAAATGAATTGCATACCATCAATCATCACTTATAGGGCTTGCACTTGGTAACCAAGACTTCCCAGGAGGTCACTCATCCCAAGACTCCTTTAGCTCAAGCGCTCTTAACTGTGGATTTTTCCCAACAATCAAACCCGCTTAATTTGATACCCCATTTTCAAAACCTTAGCAAGTATTGTTCCTTATGAACTATGTAGCTAGAGCTCCCTTGACTCTTTTTATTTAACCATTTAGGAGCTTCCCTCATAAAACATATAATATATTATTTTTGGGATTATCTACATAGAGTAAGTCATTAATTTATGACCCATGTCCATGAGTATTATTCATAGCTGAACAATTTCTCATCATTTTGAATAGTCCACTTAGACTCATTGCATCATGGGATGTTCATAGGGGTGAAGAAGTGGGATTGAAAATAGAAAACTAAATCGCATAGAATCAATAATCACTTCTGAGGCTTGCACCTGTCAAACCAGGAATTCTTGGGAGATCACCTATCCCAAGAATCCTCTGACTCAAGCAAGCTTAACTACTAATTTTTCCCCTCAAAGAAGCCCACTTAGCTTGCTACCCCATTTGAAAAACCTTAACAAGTATTATTCCTTGTGAAATATTAGCTAGATCTCCCTTGACTCATTGAGGGGATTTCCCAGTCCAACATATACGTCGAGTAATTTATTAATATATGACCCATTTCCATGAGTTTTACTCACAACTGATCAATTTCTCATGATTTTCAATATCCCACTTGGCACTCATTGCATTGACTGATGCTCACAGGGGTGAAGAAGTGGGATTTAAACTAGAAAAATGAATCACATAACATTAATTATCACTTCTGAGGCTTGCACTTGATAACCATGACTTCTTGGGAGGTCACTCATCCCAAGCTTCCTCTGGCTCAAGCGCTCTTAACTATGGATTTTTTCTGAAAATCAATCCCACTTAGCTTGCTACCCCCTTTGTAAAATATTAGAAAATATTATGCCTTATGAATTATTTAACTAAATCTCCCTTGACTCTTTTTATTTAAGCATTAAGGGGCTTCTGTTGTACAACATATGAAATATTATTTTGGGGATTATATTCGTTCTTATTTGGGAGATTATGGAATAAGCCAAGAGCCTAGAGTTGAAATCCCTGTTCATCAAGTTGGAATTTGAGAAAGTGTACCACTAAGTGGAATGGACATTTATTCTCACCATGCTTTGGGATCTATGCTTTGGTCAAAGATTTATTCAAGCAGTGGGAACCCATTAGGTGGATGCTTTTCCATGATTGTTTATCAATGAAGATAAATCTTGATGGTATTGATAGGAACTTAAAACCATTCCCAACTTGAATTTGGTCCTACCCCTTGAAATTAATCCAATCAAGGATGACATCCTCCAACAACCAATAACACTAGGTTTTGTCCATTTAAATATTAGAACTTGAGGCCTCATTAAAAATATAAATACAATATGTAGTGTTGTTGATCAACTCTTTTTCTTCCAATGTAGTTAAGAAAAGTTGATGTAAAAATTACCATTAACCATTTGACTAGCATTAGGCCTAACAAGGAAAATGCCTTTGATCAAACCTTGAGAAGATTGATGTTGTGGGTGTAGAAAATGGATTTTGCAACTAAAACAGATAAGGTCTAGGACAATGGGAAACTTGTCTAATCTACCTTTAAAATCCAACTTCCTTCTACCCTTTTACTCCTCATCGAAATCCATTTAGAAAGTAGTGCCAGAGATTATAGTTGAGAATTTGTGAAAATGGTTTTTTTAGTCTCTCTCTTTATTGTCCAAGTTTTAAATTGGCTCCAAGATTCTAGTTTCCACTGATGTTTTTTGCTTGTCTTACTCAGTGCCATTTGGTGCAACCTATTGACCACTAGAGAAAATCTTGTTAGAACTTATTTGGGTCTACCTGCAAGGGAAGAAGAGTATTCATTGGGTTACACTACATAGAGAACACCTTACTATGGAGGGTTTTATAGAACATCTCCAAAAAAATTATCCCTTAGTTGTTTATAGCGGAGGTTGTTAGTAGAGACGAGTGGGCAAAGGTTTTTGTAGAGGTTTTATTTTTCGGTGTGCCTTTTAGGACTATACGCATTGATGTGCATCTAAAAATACCTCACAGATGCACCTAAATCGACCATGAACATCGGTGCAACTAAGTCAATCATGTGCACTGATGCTCCTAATTCAATCATGTACACCGATGATCTTACAAACCTTAATTCCCTAATGCATAATAAATAAAGTGCATTGATAATCACTATTAATATAAAATACTAAAATATTTTTGGTGCTCCCCCAATAATAAAGCACACCAGTTCTCCCCCAATAATAAATTGCATCGGTGCTCCCTCAATCACAAAGTGCACCAATGTGCCCCTAATAACACAGTGCACTAGTGTTCTCCCAAATAATAAAGTGCATTGGTGCTCCAAAACATAACACTTTGATGCTTCTGATAACTGCTATTAATATTAAATACTCAAATATTATTTTTAATTTATAAGAAATCAAATGCATCATGGTGCTCCCCAATAACAAAGTGCCCTGGTGGTCCCCCAATAACAAAGCACACTAGTGCTCTCCCAATATAAAAGTGCACAAGTTCTCCCCCAATAACAAAGTGCACATGTGCGTCCCAAATAACAAAGTGGATCGATGTGCCCCCAATAAGAAAGTGCATCGCTTCTCATATAACAAATGCACCAAAAAATCGATTGTTAAACAAAATAAATTAATTTAAAAACCATAAACCTTCCACAATGCGCTTAAAAACCAATATAACCTTGGTGTTGTTTGGTGAATAAAGCACACCAATGGATACTACTGTCAGGCACACCATTAAAAGGTTAAATAAAAAATACTACATCAAATCAATGCAGTGAAACATGCAACAGAAAAATGAGCGGGAATTTTATATTTTCAAAATGTTTATATTTATAAATTAAAACCCTAGAATCACTATTTCATTATTTTGCTAAAATTTAGGGGGGATACTTGTGCAAGAGATATTTACAAGCAAAGTTTTTGGAGTGGGAAGATTTTTTTGAAGAGCCAAATTTACTTACAAATTTGCAGAGGAGAAATTTCATGTATGTGATTTTATTCTATTCATCATCTGAACCTTTCCCCTTTTTTATTCAAACATATTTCAATGCATTATAAAAAATAAAATAAAAAGGTTTCACAATTACCTTCACTATTGGAATCCCTAGCTTCCTAGTTGTTTCTCTTAGTTTTCCTCTCTATATTTCACACATATATTTTTTTTAAGAAGCAAATTTTTATAGGGTTTCTTTACTTGCATATGAGGCATTTGGTATTTGTTGCAATGGGATCACTTGTTGCATTGGATTCCAAACCCTGATGCTGTAATTTTTCTTTTAAAAAAATGCTTCTGCAGTTCACATTGCACATTGTACATGAACAATGCATCGGTACACATTTTCATGTCAAGAATATCGGTGCTCCTAAGTCGAC
Source organism: Picea abies (assembly GCA_900067695.1). Classification (NCBI taxonomy): domain Eukaryota; kingdom Viridiplantae; phylum Streptophyta; class Pinopsida; order Pinales; family Pinaceae; genus Picea; species Picea abies. The sequence goes on along the minus strand of CBVK0101149629.1, from coordinate 28,958 downwards.
CATGCACACATGTGATCACCCAATAATGAAGCACACCATTTCTCCCATAATGAGAAAGCATACCGGTGTGCCCCCAATAACAAAGAGAATTGATGAGTCCTCAATAACAAATCACACCGGTGCGTCCCCAATAACAAAGCACATCGATGCTCATGTTCTTTTCAACAACACCATGGAGTTTAAGATAAAATTAACTTTGTTCACATGTTCAGAAGTGCACAATAAATATCAATGAGACACTAATGCTTCTATTAATTAATAGAGCACCAATGCTTCTATTAATTAATAGAGCACCAACACTTCTATTAATTTATAGAGCATCGATGTTTCTTTAATCTTATTTTGTAAAAAAAAATCATAGTATTTATATCTAATGATTCTTGTCTTTTTTTATAGAATATGGCTGATAGAAATTCAAGGAAAACAACTTATTATAGTGAGCACGATGATAGCTCATCCTAACAAGAGAACAAGGAAACTTCTTTATGTTGTATTAAAAATTTAAATATCTTTGAATTATTTGTATGTTTAAATTAATGATGTGTGTTGGTTAAAGCATGTCATGGAAATTCCAAGGGACAAATGAGGGAAAAATTGATACATGATGGTGGAGATGTCCAAAAAATGGTAAAAGGAGATGGTAAAAGAAATTAATGTAATTACATTTTAAGAGTAGTCATCCCAACAATTACAATGTGCATAAGAGGTATGTAGTCATTCATTTATTCTTTTATGTATATCGAATTTAATTATCACATGAAATACTAATTTTCAATTGTTTTGTAATAGAAAAGAAAAAAAAATGAAACCCATTCAACACATAAGACAAGATGATGAGGAATAAAAGGGTTGATCACAAAGTTTGGGAGTACTCACTTTTTAGATATTACTTAAAATTTCATCTTTGGTATGATATTTATATTTAAATAATTAATTTACACTCATCTATGGATGCCTTCTAATAGGTGCTAACATACAAACAAGAGTCAACCGAAGAATTGATAAGCATTGGGTTAAGTATGGGTTGAGAGTATATGTTGAAGTATCAATGTTTAACTCAACAATTTCTAAGTAGCTATGTTTTTTAACTTCCTTTGTTTTATAATTAATGAACAACAAGAAACCTTTATATTAATTATATCAATTGTTCTTTTTTGTGGTGTATTAAACATGCATGAAACAAAGTATGGAGTGCATCCAATAGAAGATATTTTTAGAGACGACGTGAAGCATGGATTCAAAAGAATCTGTATTGTTTATGAAACACTCACTGCTACGGTAGACTTTTTTATTTACAAAATCATGTATATTATACTATATACAAATGTAGATATAGTTATTATACTTTATTTCTATGTTTGTAGATGGAACATGAAGAGGTGAAATATAAAAAACAAGTCGATCAAGAAAACGTTAGGTTAAATAACCAAAGTACAATATCTCATACACATGAAGAAGAAATGAGGCATGCACACAACTCAAGAAATGATAACAATTCAAGCGATGTCAAATGACAATCAATATAATTGAATGCTACTACAAGTTGTATGTTCTGGAATATTTGTCTATGAAAATCAAGGATTTTGTTTAATGTGTTCGACATGCTATCTCAATTTCATGAGGACATGCTATTGATCAGTGTAACAATTACATATTCGTTTCATTTTTTTATTATTGTGGAGCTTTACATTGTCCCATTTTGTATGACAATGGGTCACTTATTCATATATAATAAAATGAATTTCTTATTTTATTGCAATGTCAAATGTTGTAAAATGATGTGTTGATGATTAATTAATATATGGATGATTTACATTGTTACAAATAATAGAGGTGTAATCCATTGGATAACACATTAATGCAATCATTATCAAAATACAATAACAAAAATATAAAAATCAATATTATTATAACAAACATTTGATTTTGAGATGATTAATTGAAAATTTGTAAAAACACAGAATTCATTAAAATATATACACATTTTTTCATTGCATTATTTTGGACTCACTAAACGGTGTTTTTTTATGATTTTTACGCATTGGTGCTAAAAATTGTGGGAAAATGATGTTGCTTTAAATGACATAATGTACGATTATATTTATATCATTTCAAAACATTTCGATGTGCATGATTACAATACGCACCACTACATGCATAAACATAAAAATCATTGTTTCTTTTCATTTATGTGTGCGCATCGGTGCTTCCCATTTATGTATGGGCATTGCTGCTTCTTATCTATGTGGGCACAACTATGCTTCTGATTTATGTGTCTGCATTGGTGCTTCTTGTTGATATGTGTGCGCCAGTGCTTCATATTTATGTGTGAAAAAAAATGCTTCTCATTTATGTGTGTACACCGGTTCCCATCATTTATGTGTGCACATCGGTGCTTCTCATTTATGTATGTGCACCAGTACATGTGCTTCTCATTCATGTATGTGCACCGATGCATTTTGACAATACAAACATTGGAAAAAAAACCTTTGCTACAACCTTCGCCCACTTGTTAAAACATCTGTTAAAACCTCTACTAAAACCTTCGCAACCAATAGAGGAGGTTGTAGTGGATATTTTTTTGATTTATTTTTCAAATTTTGTAACACTAAAAACCATTGCTAGAGGGTGTTCTCCATGTAGTGTTAATTGAGGGAATTTATGCAGTTTGAACGAATGAGGTGGTTTGGAGATTATTGGGTCATCCCATCAAGCTTAGGTTTTGTGTCCCAAGTGGGTGATCATAGATATCAAAGGTGAAGCCAAGTGGAAAATTGTCTTGCACAACTATATTATGAGACAAATCCCGTAGGGGAAAAAGTGTTGGAAAATTCACAACCTCCAAACATTTTTTAGGACTCCGACAAAGTTTCATATCCAAGGCACATTTTCAGTGTGGATCATTTATAATTCCTAGGAAGCCATCAAGAATCACTTGATATAGAATGGTGGTTTGTTTCACATAGACTTATCTTTCAATGAGCATTCCATTTAGTAGTCTCCATTGGTGTTATTTAAAGGTAAAACTTTAGTATAATCTTATGGTTCTCTTATAGTAGACTCTAAAAGGGAATTGTCTATGACATGGAACTGTTTGATGGAAACATCCATATTTCAAATATATCTAACTCTAAGAATATAATTTCAGGTTTTCGGTCTAATAAGTCCATCATTGAGTAGGTTGATGACCTAATTATCGATGACTTGCTTATGATGTTACATATATGCCTATCTTGATTGTGTGGAGAAGAGATTGCAAGTGGAACTATATTGAAGGCTTCATTCAATATAAACTAGTGGATAGGTATTGGTGGCTCAAAAAACCAAACTAATTCTATATGACAAGTTGAAAAAGCTTTTGAAACTCATCCCTAATAAATCTACTTTGTTCTTTCAGATCCACTCAGTTTGGAAATTATTTATTCATCCTAAGAAGGTTATTTTTTCTTAAGCCTTACTTTTGGGCAACCTTCCACTTAGCCAATGCTCGAAGCATCTAGGAGTTTCACAATTGAAGTGCCCATTCTACCACAAATATGAAACTATGAAACATTTATTTTGGTTTTGTTGTTGTTTTGAATCAATGTGGAAATGGGTCTCAAGCTTATATAGTTAGCTTCTCCCTCAGAATGTTACTTAGAAGTCCACTATTCTGTGCAATAAGCTCCCTTAAATAGTAGGGTTCCAAGCAACATGTCAACTTGTTATAATATATCTCATTTTATTTATATGGAAAACACAAAATGAATGTGCTTTTAAAAATGCAATTTTCAATAAATTCACTTGTTATTATATTGGAGCTTTGATCTATATAAACCTATTCTTGCAAATCTATGTCGATGTCTAGAAGATGGACTTGGAGCTCTAGTGTCTCTAGGGACTATTGGAGATCTACAAGTTGACCTCATGAACAATGATCTAACTCCCTTAGAGGTCCACTCTCTGCCTCACATTACTTGTTCACATTAGTCTGCATGTAGGCCCCACTATAGAGGATATTGGTTTGAGAATGTAATAAATGCCAAATTTAAAGTCATGAGCACCACATTTGTTGGCATCCTCCTCGACTAGCAAGGATTTTTTTAAGGATTCAAAAAAAAAAAAAATCAATCATAAATATAGATATGTAGGTGAACATTCAATAAAAAAAAATATAATTTACTATTAAAACTTGTAATTTTGGTGAATATTATTAATTTAGTCATATTATATATATATATAAAAGTAAATTTTCAAAAAAAAATGAGCAATTAAAGAATATTTAGAAAAAAAATGCAAACAATTAAAAAAAAATTACCTTTAAAAATAAAAGATAAACCAAACAATAACAAGTTTCCCAAGTTAAAATTACCCATTTCAATGGAGACTATATCTTAAGCAACACAAAGAAGATGGATGGATGGGTCATTGCCTAGCATGTTGCCATGCTATCATTTACTAGATGGGACTCAAAACAAGATGATTGTGACCCTCCTCTACTTTTGAGATTCATCGTGTCTTTGTCTATTTTATTATTGTGAAGGTTGGCCACCATACTTGAGTTTAGCTCTTTAATCTTTCACCCATGGCCATATAATTTTAATAATGGTCTTGTAAATCATGGGGCGTTCCAATACTCTATTTTTTTTGGAGGCTTATAAGCACATCTAATTGATAGTGTTTTCTTATAACAGTTGCATTCATAATTCACCTTTTTAATGAAATGCTATCCAAGGTAACTAAGTTGAAATTTCATTCTATATTAGTAAAGCTATCCCAGAATACAGAGTAATTAATTATGCAAAATTTTATTTTGATTTTTGTTTTTTTATTTTTTATTTTTATGTAAATTAAAATAACAAATAAATATTTATTATTTTAAATTTAATTTTTTAATTAAATTAAAATAACAAATAAATATTTATTATTTTAAGTTTAATTTTTTAATTTAAATTAAAATAATAAAAAATATATTTATTCCTTTTTACTTGTATTTAACTAATAAAATATGTTAAAATTACCATCATCACAAACCATCTTACCACTTTACAATTTAAGGTATAAAACAAACTACATTACTAGTTTACAGTTTAGGATAGAATAACAAAACAAATCTTTATTTCTTTTATTTTTATATGAATAGCAACAAATATATGTTAATTTTCATTATAAATTATCTTATTATCATATTTTATTTATTTTTTATTTCTTTTATTTTTATATGAATAGCAACAAATATATGTTAATTTTTATTAGAAATTATCTTATTATCATATTTTATTTATTTTTTATTTGTTTGTTTAAGGTAATAAAATTTATTATAACTTAATTATTTAAGAAAGATAAATTATTTGTTAATGAAAACAATTTTGAGTATTACTTCATAATCAAAAACTAATTTCAATTTAGATAGTAACATCAATAATGTTTAAAAAATATTAATATTTTTTGTGGTTATCAACTTCCAATACTCATACACCAATTTAATGTGACTTGACCCTGACTTAAAAAAAATTGATTATTATTATTATTATTTAACTTTAATCCTTACATAAAACTAAATACTAATTCCTATTACAATTTAACTATAAAATGTATAATAATAATAATGACAATTTGCTTTCAAGAAAAACCTATACTTAGCATTAGGGCACGGATTGCAATATGACTGAGTTTTTCTGTAAAGTTGAAAAAAGACATGTTTGGATCTCGTTTACTTAAACTTCCTCGACTTTCACGCGAGGCATAATAAATATTACAAACCAACCTGTACCAATTGGCGTTGACAAAATGTTTAGAATACTGCGTACCGGCTACGCCATTATCTATTTAAAAATAAATATGTTCTCTGTGTGAATTTGACCAAACCAAATTTCAGTTCTGGCTCAACTCACAATGCAAATTCACATCAAATAGGGTTCGAAACTCGCTAATGAAGAAATTCCAAACATCAATAAACCATACTTGAAATACAACACATAACCCATATCTTATTAATACAGTTTCTTCATCAGATCGTGATACAAAGGCATGCAGGAATCCCCTATGAAACAAATCACTCAGAAGAACCCACAACTAACCAGGCAGTAAAATAGGAGAAATGTGAATTGAATGGATTTCTTGCTACCAGAAAAACAAAAGTAATATGTGATAATAGCCAAACAACAACTTGCCGGATGCAACCCCGCATAAACCCCCTCTTTCTCATGCTTCTGCTTCAATAATTTATCTGTATAAGTATGACATCACAGACCGAGCAGAAGAAGAGAATGAGACGAGCTTCAGAGGAGTTTGTTTAAGAATGTGCAATGCAATATCTTCTAACTTCCCCTCCTCGAAATGTACTCAGAAAGGATGGTGTTGAGCATCCCACTGGAGAGAAGTTGTTGAAGAAGAGATGGCCCAGGTGGTCATTGACCTTCTTCCTTACATGACAGGGATGGAATATCATCAACAAGCTCCTCAGTTTTCCTTGGGTACCACTTGTTATTTGAGGCTCTGGAACAACATTACAACAAAAACCATTAAAACCTATCATCATTAACAACATATGACATACATACACATATAGAGGCCTTTTCTGAAACCTGAAACAGAGAAAAAAACTCTATGCAAGAACGCCAGAGCTTATGTCGATTCCGACGGCTTGGAAGCTGGAAATTATTCACTAGTCTGCTATGCTGTCCATTCCTGTGTGTGTATGTGTCTGTCATAGAAGCCTTTCGAGAAACTTGAAACAGAAAAAAATGTTCTCACCCATCAATGCAACAGCGCTAGAGCTTATGTCGATTCCGATGGCTTGGAAGCTGGAAATTTTTTACTAGTCTGCTCTGCTGTCCATTTCGTTTTTTTCCAGTCTTGAGAGCAATAATGCCACTGTATGGCCCGTTGGTTATTAAATATTTCATTGCCCACCATGGTTATTAAATACTTGGCACTCACTCAAGCGGCTTTCTCCGCATGTAGATTAGGTTAAGTGAGAATGACTATCCATGTTCGGACTGTACGTAATGGCAGCTTTAAGGAATAAACTTTTTCTTCTCTTAAACAATCTTTATTTTTGGTAAGTTTTTTGTGATTTGAGCAGGGTTTTTGATGAATTGTTGGAGTTATAAACCAAATAGAATTTTATTGTCAAACTTCATATTATGAATTCTTGTCAAAATTCTATCAAATTTCATTGTCAAAATCGATATGATGAATCCGTCGATTAATTTTTGAGAGTGTTCCTTATTCCATTTCCAAACATGAATCTAGTTTTTGTCTCCTGCCATGATGTTACAAATTCATGTGGCCTTAACTCTGCTTTAGGAAAAGACTGGTCCTGGTGGTAGATTTCAAAGTGCAGTGATGTACGAGAGTCTACAGTGTTCCTTTTTTGAGATAGAGTTCCTTATTCCATTTCCAAACATGAATCTAGATGAATCTAGTTTTTGTTTACTGCCATGAATGTTACGATTTCACGTGGTTCACTCTGCTTCAATAAAATACTCGTCCTGTTGGTGGCAGATTTCAAAGTGCAATAATGTACGAGAGTCTACAGTGTTCAAAATAATTGTCCTTCCTAGTTAGTAACATGTTTCGTTTGTTCAGTCACATCACTCTTTTTGTATTTTAGGAGTTGTGCTAACTTGGAGCAATTTTCTCTATTGAGTTACTTTTCTGCAGGTTGTTTGGCAGTGCAGTTTTAAATTTTCTGTCAATTCAGAATTCTGATAGATTTTTTGAGCATTTGGGTTGGTTTAAAATGAGACAAAACTTTTAAGGTAAGGATTTGAAATGCATGGAACTTTGATCCATAAGAAACTCAAACTACCCTGAAAATCTAGCCAGATTCAAAACCATTTTTTTATCCAAAAAAGGAAAATTACTTCCTAATTAAATTACTCCTTTATTTTAAATCCTAATTAGGTTACTCCTTTATTTTATCCTATCTTTTTGTCATGCGCTCTATTAGTTTTCAAAAACAACACTGCTTTTGAGAAAGTTTAATTCAAATTAACGTTTGTATATTTTTTTGAAATTATGGAAAGAGTTCTATAGTGAAATAGTTGCTTATCAAACAGTTTAATTATAAAATATTTAAAAAAATTCTTTATGTTTATAGTAAAAATGGTTTAAAATGAGGTTTTCTAAGTTTTTTATTTTTTGATATTTTCATCTAAATCTAATGATATAAATTTAGGTGAAATTACAATTTTTGGTCAATCATAAAAATTTGTGGATCCAACAATTTTTTTATGACAAAATTAATTAGACAATATCTCCAAAACTCTAAAACATAGAACATTTAAACTAAAACATTTACCGTCTTTAACATATTTTAACAAATGGTTAAAATCATCACAGTTCAAAATCCAAATTTAATTGGAATTTATCAAAATGATTTAGTGTATTTTTTTTTCTTTTTTTCTTTACTAGATCATTTTCATTAGAATCCAACTAAACAAATTTATAGAATTCAAGTTGATTTCTAAAATCCAGGGAAAAACAAAATTCTATCATTTGAATTAACTTTTTATGTATTTTGAAACTCCACAACCCCGTAGATTTTGGGTGAAACCATAAAAAGATGTGTGAATAAAAGACAAAAAGTGTTTGAGTGAAAACCATCTTAAAAAACTTAATTATTTTGAATTTGTTTATATATATTTTGGGCATTGCATTTTGCTCGGGAAAATAAGGTTATGTAATTGGAACTTAAAAAAAATCTTTCATCAATATAGAAAAATCAAAATACAAAATTTATAATTTAAATTTAATTGTGTAATATAGAAAATGATGAAAAATTTATGGATTTTTAATAATTTTATGTCATTATAATTAATTTAATTTAAAGAAGCCATATTATCATTAAAGTTTGTTTAATTTAAATAATATGTATTAATAATTGAGAATAAAAATTAATTTTTATAAATATTTCAAATTATAATAAAGAGTAAATATAAAATTTGACTATGATTTTAAAATTAAATTATTATTATAATCTTAATAAATTAAATGGAGTAATTAAATATATATATATATAGTTTTATAATAAAACTTGTTATCAATATAATTTGCTAAAAAAATATAGAATTGAGTAAATAGAAGGTTTAAAAGAATGTTAAATGTAAATGTATCATGTGGTTGGATTACTTTAATTAAATAAAGGTTTTTTCTTTTTTCTTTTGTTGAATTGAAAAGTTTAACACCATCATTATTATCATCATCAAATTTTGAAGTGTAAAGTATACACATACCCTATCCGCTTAAAGGATACATAAAATGCCTGAAATGAAAATGTTTTGTTATTTAAGCTTTCTAGAAATAAATTGTGTAAATTTTTGAAATCTTAAACTTTTAGAATAGATATCTATCTATCATCATAGACAAAACATGCTAAAACAAACATAGAAAAAAGTGTTGAAATTGAAATATTAAAAGATAAAAATGAATTGGATAACAATTGTAAAATAATATTAAATTATTAAATAATCATTAAAAATAAAATAATTTAATAAGAAGAAGAAAATTAAAAACAAATAAATAAAAATTTGTTGCTGATTAAAGTAATAATATTTTATTTTATTTAATTGAAAAGTTGGAATAAAAGACAAAAAAAAAATTGTATAGATTTTTTTATCTTTTTGAAAGTTTTTGAAAATTTGCAAAAACTATTATAATCATGGATTGTAAATTTGAAAAGTTGGAATAAAAGAAATAAAAAAAAAATTGTATAGATTTTTCATCTTTTTGAAAGTTTTTGAAAATTTGCAAAAACTATTATAATCATGGATTGTATTCAAGTTAGTATTGTAATTTTTGTTGCAATAAAATTAAGAATATGAGTAAGAATGACTATTATAAATTTATTTTAATTCTAAAAAATAAATTTATGATAGAGTGAGATGGATAAAAAAAAAATTAAGTGTAAACTTTAATAAATGCAATAATATTGAATTTAAGTTGGATTTATAATTTTTTATTTCTATTATTGATTGTTTAATAAAATCTTTTTTTTCTTATGTTTTCTTGGTTTTGACATTATGGTAGTTATAAAAGAAAATAGTCTCAATTAGTGTTTTTCACATTACACCCATGCATGAATGAAGTATTGAAGACCCTCACAAGTTGTAGACCAGTTTGCTTATGTGTGTTAGAATTACCATTTGGTATTGTGAATAATCTCTCATATATATATATATATATATATATATATATATAACAATTGTGAGTCATATATTTTGTAAGGAATTGTTTGCACCAAAAGCTTTTCCAATCTAGAATATGAATTTGGGGTGTATGTGGTTGAGTTGATGTGATAATGTCACCATGTGGTGTACTTAAATAGTGGATAATGTAATACCCCCAAGTAGTAATTGGATACATGTTCATATAGGTTTGTGAACCAAGATGTATTTGGGCCTTGTTTGTATGAATGTTAGTCCATGGTGCTTGTATGATATTAGGTCGATGAGCCTATATGTTGTGGTCGATGGGCCAAGCTTTGTATATTAATAAAATAAATCATTGTTGTAGACCTAGGACAAACGAGTATGGCAGGATAGGACTCCAAAAGAGGGAAAAGAATATAAGGGCTTATGAAGAGGGCTCAAGCTAGGGGCTAAAATAAGGAATATAATAAAATATTCCTAAAAATTTCATTCCTAAATTTGATGTCATGTCTTGTTTGATCCTAAGTCCAAAAAGGTGGGATGAGTTCCCAAGAGAGGGGAATGTGCTTATTCATGTGCCACTTGTCATGTTATTTACATGAATACTTAAGCCTTGGGCTTAGTGAGTTTTGGGGGGACTTTGTCATTGGGATTTTAGTCATTCATTGAGAGAGCACTCTTGACCCAAAGCAGTGATGGTAGGAAATTGGTGAGTTGTGATATGTTGTGGGGGTTTACCTTATAAATCCTTGGTGGTTTGGGTGTGTTTTCTCCTTGGGTTTCCTTGGGAAAGGATGAGACCAATAAGCATCAAACTAACACATAAGCATACCTCTAGTCTTGTAGTTGACCTGATACATAAGATTATAGACCTATAGCTCTTCCTAAACTTCAAAAACAAGAGAATAACATCTTCCTCAAACATTAGCTCATTCTCATAGGACTAGTTTTGGATTAGTCACAAACCTTAACTTTCAACAAGCGTAACTCATACCTATAATGAATAAAGGTATAAAATATTAACCATAGATACTCTGATACATTTCTTCCATCTCCTCAAAATTTTAGGGTCTGAAACTTCTTAGAAAAAAGTTATAGTGAAAGTGGAAAACCTTCCTGAATTTTAGCCTATTTTGGAGAGGGAATTTGTACAACATTCCCCGCACTCAATATTTGATATCTGATTCTAAAAATCGCACACAATGTACTGCATATTGTTGTATTTCCAATTCAATTGGTATTATATAATTTGGAACCTCTATAAAGACATTATGAATGTTTTACCCAAAACACCAACTTGAGACTAGTTTCAAGGCTAGCCAAAAACTCTATCTTTCACAGAGTGTATCTCCAAAAATACAATGACCCAGAAGCTGAAATTTTTACCACAGTTACCTTGATATATATTCTCAACAAATTCCAACTTTCACTATCCGATTCATTCTAAAATGTCAATTATAGTGAAAATGGTAATATGACATTTAAATAACATATCTTATAACACATCATCACAAGACTTCATCCTCCCTTGGAATTTTGTCTTTCTTCACTTCATATTCCCTTTGAAATTCATTTCATATCTCCTTGTTTACATCATATAAGAATCACTTGCTCACTTAGATATATATTCAATGAACTTGTGTGTGTGAAAATGAGAGATTATTTGATGTGTATTTATACTTTTTCAAGTAACCTCTTTCCTTAACTTTAGGGCTTCTTGAAATTTCGTGTTACAACCACTTTCCCCTTTCATTAATGACTTGCAACCAATTAGGGGTTTCTTAACCCATCTTTAGGGCTTCCAACTTCATGATAGCATATATCCCTAGCCATGAGGAACTACATGGTGTATCACCTACCATTGGAAACAGAATGATGAAGACTATCCATCTATGAGTGTGTTACCTGCATTTACAATGTCCTTCATGTCTTTATTCATCAAACAACTTTAGGATCCATGACCACACCTATGGGATTCTTGTAGAATTCTTCAAAGTGTATTATCATGAGGGCCATGCTTAGAGATACGTCATAAGGGGACCACTTTGGAGACTTCTCCAAATACACCCAACACATTTGTTGACTTCAATCACAACCACTACTTGTTGACATCAATGACAAATAACTGTCCAACAACATCAATGATAACTAATTGTCCAACAATACCCCCCTTCAAGGAATTGATGACAACACTCATACTCCACCTGTGACCAATGCCCCTATGATGTTTCTCTCCTCATGTTTCTCTCACTTTGGAGAGTTCTCCAAATACACCCATCACATCTATTGACATTAATGACAACCATTACTTGTTGACATCAATGACAACCATATGCCCAACAACATCAATGACAACTAACTGCCCAAAAATCTCCCCATGTGGCATTGATGGCAACACTCATACTCCACATGTGACCAATGCTCCTCTCATGTTTCTCTCCACCTCTTTCCTTAACTTTAGGGCTTCTTGAAATTTCTTGTTACAACCACTTTCCCCTTTCATTAATGACTTGCAACCAATTAGGGGTTTCTTAACCCATCTTCAAGGCTTCCAACTTCATGATAGCATATATCCCTAGCCATGAGGAACTACGTGGTGTATCACCTACCATTGGAAACAAAATGATGAAGACTATCCATCTATGAGTGTGTTACCTGCATTTACAATGTCCTTCATGTCTTTATTCATCAAACAACTTCAGGATCCATGACCACACCTATGGGTTTCTTGTAGAATTCTTCAAAGTGTATTATCATGAGGGCCATGCTTAGAGATACGTCATAAGGGGACCACTTTGGAGACTTCTCCAAATACACCCAACACATCTGTTGACTTCAATCACAACCACTACTTGTTGACATCAATGACAAATAACTGTCCAACAACATCAATGATAAATAATTGTCCAACAATACCCCCCTTTGGCATTGATGACAACACTCATACTCCACCTATGACCAATGCTCCTATGATGTTTCTCTCCTCATGTTTCTCTCACTTTGGAGATTTCTCCAAATACACCCATCACATCTATTGACATTAATGACAACCATTGCTTGTTGACACCATTGACAACCATATGCCCAACATCATCAATGACAACCAACTGCCCAAAAATCTCCCCATGTGGCATTGATGGCAACACTCATACTCCACATGTGACCAATGCTCCTCTCATGTTTCTCTCCTCATGTTTCTCTCCCCTTTTGACATCAATGTAAAATGGTATCTGCCCCTAGGTCTTCTCCCCATGTCTTCATGATTCTAATATTTCTCTTCTGATCTTACTCTTTCTCCCCCTTTGACATCATGGGTAAAAGGGTAACTTCCCCTGCCAATATACCTCGTCTAAACAATCTTTCTATGACTTTATGCACTCCCCGTATCTTCATTTTTCTGATCTATTTCTATGACAATTTCTTTTCCTTGACGTTTCTGCAAGATGTTGTGTAGATCAATGCGGGATTCTTTATTTCCTCTATTATGGTGTTCTTTTTCCATTGGTGCTTCCACTTGTAATCGACTGACATATATAAAACACATTCAAAGTTACTTGACTTCAAGTCTTTATGTCTTTTCAAGTTCACATCAATGACCATACCTTATTCTAATGATATAGCTTATGTTGTGCCTTTTGCTACTTGCCTTCTTGATTCCACTTTTACACTGGTTACACTAATTCCAATTGTTACCATCCTTTCATACACTATCATGTATCTATTTAGACCCTTCAAATCTCTCATGAATCCATGTATGTCCATATGTAATAAACTTCCCATGACTTTGCTACTCAACTGCATACAATGTTGACCCATTTGTTGATTACAACATATTCCAACTTCTCAAGTTGTCTTATCAATTTTACAAATGAGACTCTACATGTCTACAAAAATATGAATATGTCCCTATCTCAAGGCATGCATGGAATCCTCTATACAATGAGTCTCTGCCACTCTGAAACTGCCTGTCCAAAAACTGCAAATACTTCAGACTTCTTGAAAGATAGTTCTATGATATGTAGAGTTTCTTCTTAGACTCCTCCTCTTCAATATTCATATTTACTGGGAGTCTCTAAACCATATGGCTTAGAAAAATACTCGCTTTGATGCAGACTAATATTCCTCTTTGTTTGCAGATTCATCATCACCCTCTTTTTGAATTCTAACCTCTTCCTCTTTTCCTATGGATTCATCATGATCTCGCACTACTACAAATCATGTGAGTATGATCTATGGGGCATGGTATTCATTCACCTATTCTTCTTGTTTTTCATTTATTCTCTAAATATTTATGTATCTGACATCTTCCTTTTTCCCTACAAATTTGTCCTGATCTTGTACTATTACCAATCATGAGAGTATGAATTATGGGTGTCCTACATTCATCTATTCTTCATTTACCTATTCTTGTTTTCTTTTCCAAACCTTCTTATATTTGATATCTTATGGGTGTCCTACATTCATCTATTCTTCATTTACCTATTCTTGTTTTCTTTTCCAAACCTTCTTATATTTGATATCGATTTTCTCTTTCATAGAAGTATCCATCATGATTCTATAATCACGAGCTATATTTACATAGTTATGGAATTTGTAACATTCAATATTATATGGAGTCACATATACATTTCTTGCTTAGCCATTTCTTCCATAAGATCTACAATCTGCAGCTTTAAGTCCAAAGCTAGTGCTAATAAAACAATGACCATAAAAGAAACTTTCATACCTGCGAGTGAATGCTCTTCTTTGTCATGTAGTCCTTCTGAATTCATGCCTTGGTTGATCATTATCTCCTCTATTGTTTTTTCCTTCACAATGATTGAAGCTTCTTTGATACCTGAAAGTGGAGGGTATTCTTTGATATATGTCTCCTCTGCAATCTTCTTCTTCAGTTCTCTTCATTTCTGCAATGCTCTTCTTTGAGGGCTCATATTCTTCCTTCTTAGTAGGGCCTTTGATGAATTCTTCATAACTTTTAGTCTTCTCTTCATTCTTTCTTTATAGCAACCTGTAACATTTCTATTTAGCTTTCTTTATTGATGATGTGGATCTTTCTCTCTCTTTAGTGTTCTTGTTGAGCTTGACAATTTTAACTCTTAATGTAACAACATATTCTTCAAGATTCTCACATTCTTTTTCTTTCTTCATCATATAGATCTTCATGACTTCTTCCTTTCTCTTTTATTCTTCAAGTTGGGTTTTCAAGGAGACAATTTCTTCTTCAATTATTCTTTCCTGTTGACTGAATTATGCTTCAAGTTTATTTAAGTCTTTGAGATGGCTAGTCAAAATATTCTCTCTTATTTGCTTCATTTCTTTGTGCTACTATTTCTTCTTCCAAAATTTGATTTTCTTCCAACTAACTTTTGCATGCTTCATCAATCCTTCTTGCTTCTTCTACTTGGAAGTTTAGGTTTGTACTCATATGTTGGACTTCTTCAGAGCTAGTGTTTTGAGAATCCCTTTCTATCTTGATCAATTCTTCCTCGAGTGACTTATTTTTCTCTCTTTCTTTGACCAACTTGTCTAAGGCATTGGTTATGTGTCTCTCATAATATTCTTCTTCTGAATCTATCTGACCTGATGAGCTCTTCCTTCCCATACTAACTCAACATGATTTTCATCTTCTTTATCATGATCAACATGCTCTAGAGGATATTCCTTTGAGTAGAAATTTAGTAGCTTATCCCAAAGTTATTTGGTTGATGGAAATTGTTCCACTTTGGTTTTTAACGGATCCAATAATCCTTCCAACATGAAATTCATCTCTATTTTTTTGTTTCTCTTCAATTCCTTCTTGGATACAGTCTTCAGTTTCTTTGAATCGGTGTATCTTGTAACAATTGAGTACCAAACATCATACCCTTGTGCTCCTAGAAATGATTTCATCATGTTTCTCCATAGCTCATAGCTCAGAACATTTTGACCATCAAACTGTGGTACTCTAATCTCAGCGTACTCCATGAACTTCCTTCTAGTGGTCAAAATATTTTGTTGAAGCACCCTCTCTAATACCAATTGTTGGAATACTAAGAGGGGGGGGGGGTGAATTAGTATGAACACATTTTACCACTTTCAATCACAATATTCAAAATTCAAATTTATCATTAGTATATCATTTATTAATGCATCCGATATATCATGAGAATATAACCATAAGCATTAAAAATAAACAATATCACATATGATACACAATACACCAAAATTTGTGTGGAAAACCAAATGGGAGAAAACCACATAATTATTTCTTTTATATCAAACATTACATTCATAGGAAGCACCAACTTCCAAATTCTCCAGCACGAACCCCCTGATTTACAAGCACCAACCTAAAGGAAGCACCAAATCCATGAGTTCTTATGCACCAGCTGGAAGGAGGCTATGACCCCCTGATTTACAGGAACCAACCTAAAGGAAGCACTAGCTTTGTAAGGTCTCCATCACCACCTAAAAGGAGGATACAAATCCCTTTTCTTACCCCATCCTGCCACCCTGAAATATAAGTGTAGACTCATTGTCACTACCACTAATATTGTCACTACCAATGTCACCAATACATGAACCAACCTATCACTATCCACATCAACCAACATGTCATTGTCACATCAACATGTGACTACCACTATCACATCAACTTGTGACTTCCATTGTCACAGATACATCAACCAACTTGTCATTGTCCACATCAACCAACCTGTCACTTTCATTGTCGCTATCACTGATATGCCATCATCAACCAACTATAAAAATATCCACTCACATGGATACCAAAACCATCACCATAACATGTACATCAACCTGTACTATACCATGTACATCAACCATGTACATAAACTTGTACCATATCATGCATCAATCATGTACCAAAACTTGTACCATATCACGTACCAAGATCACCAAGAAGTGCCTCTAACAATGTACCATATCATCATCAAGATATTTGCCTCAACCATGTGCCAAAGTAAGTATCAAAACATGAACCATTACATCACTAAAATGTCTCTCAACATGTACTATCATCACCCAACATGTACCTCATACATGTACCAAGAATATGCCCCACACCATGCGCCAAATATGAGCTTAAAACATATACCAATGCCTCAACAATATATCAACAAATAATCAAGATGTACCTCAAATAATGTGCCTCAAGCATGTGCCAACATACATAAACCATGTACCAAGAGATATCATCAAACCATATGCCAAGTATCCTATATGTGCCTCTAACAATGTATCATACCATCAATAAGGTGTATCATACACAATCACTACCATGAAATGCCTTAAGCATGTACCATAAAAACATAAGAATAATCCTAAAACTAACACATCAGCATACATTTGGTCCTGTCTCTGACCTAATACACAAGATTACAAACCTATAGCTCTTCCTCAACTTCAACAACAAGAGAATAGCATCTTCATCAAAGTTTACCTTAGTCTCACAGGACTAGTTTTGGAATAGTCACAAATCTTACCTTTCAACAAGAATAAATCCATACCTATAATGAATAAAGGTCTAAAATTGTAACCAAATATACTTTGATATATTTCTTACATCTCCTGAAAATTTCAAGGTTTGGAACTTCTTAGAATATAAGTTATAGCGAAAATGACAAACCTTCCTGAATTTTAGTCTATTCTGGAGAATGAATTTGTAAAGCATGCCCCATGCTCAATATTTGATATTTGATTCTGAAACTTGTGAAAAATATACTACAAACTGTTATATTTCCACTAAAATTGGTCTCATAGAATTTGGATCCTCTATGAAGAATTTATGATTGTTTTACCCAAAACACTTGTTTGAGACTAGTTTCAAGACAAGCCCAAAACCCTATCTTCTACAGAGTGTACCTCCAAAACTACAATGACCCAGAACCTGAAATGTTTACCAAAGGTACCTTGGTATGGATTCTCAACATCCTCCAATTTAAGTTATCTAATTCATTCTATAAAAATAGTTATAGTGAAAGTGGTAATATGACGTTTAAATAACATAGCTTAGAACACATCATCACAATACTTCATCCTCCCTTGGAATTTCTCTCTTCTTCACTTCATCCTCCCTCTAAAATTCACCTCATATCTCCTTGGTTACCTCAAATAAGAATCAATTTCTCACTTAGATCGATATTTAATGAACTAGTGTGTGTGTAAATGAGAGATTATTTGAGGTGTATTTATACTTTTTCAAGTAACCTCTTCCTTTAACTTTAGGGCTTCTTGAAATTTCTTGTTACAACCTCTTTACCCTTTCATTAATGATTTGTAACCAATTAGGGGATTCTTAACCCATCTTCAGGCCTTCCAACTTCATGAGAGAATATCTCCCTAACTGTGAGGAACTACGTGGTGTATCACCTACCATTGGAAACAACATGATGAGGAATATTCATCTATGAGTGTGTTACTTGCATTTACACTATCCTTCATGTCCTTATTACTAATTTTCTTTTTGTCTTCATGACCACGCCTATGGGTTTCTTGTATACTTGATCTTGAAAGTGTCTTCCCATGAGGGCCATGCTTAGATCTACGCCATAAGGGGACCACTTTGGAGACTTTTCCAAATACACACATCACATTTGTTGACATCAATAACAACCACTGCTTGTTGAAATCAATGACAACCAATTTTCCAACATATCGTGTTTTCACTACTATTCTTAAATGTGTGTGAATTGTGTTTATTTTTTGTTGTATTAATTATTTGTATGATGCACAATCTATTTATGAATGTCCTACGTGGTTAATTATGAATATACATTAATATAATTGAGTACATGATAATATTTATCTAGCATAACTGTAGCATATGCAAGACAAACTATACAAGTGTTTTACAGAGCCTGTTGGACATGTTTATTTGTGGGATTATTAGAAGGAATTTTTTGTATGGTGTGGCCCAGGTGGATACCTCGGGATATTACTTTGGGGTATGAAAACTAGAAATGGTAGTAGGGGACTCATCTCAGAGGATGGGTACATTACAGACAAAGAGAATTTAAGAGAAATATACGATGGAATACAAACAAAATGAAATAAAATAGAAACAAACCATAATATAGCACCAGAAATAAAACCTTTCATTGATATGCTAAAAGGTGATAAATTTTCACTTGCCTCTTTGAGGAGGAAAACTCCAACTAAGAAGATATCCAATATAATAATAATCCTTGAAATCCATTACATAGCTTCCTACCTCTATAAATAGTTTCTCACTACTTAAACCCTAATCACTAGTCATCCCAACATTAATGAGTACCAACTACCTAGTAGTATTAATCCATAAGGATGACCCTTTTACATTAATTAACAAACACTAGCTACCTAGTGGGACATACTCAAATAATATTGCCTCATACATTAATTATATAACTCTTAAATAAAACTAAGTGGAGAGGTTAAGGTAGGAACCTAGCATGCCCCCCTCCCCCCTTTCAAAATAATATGTGTCCTCGACTCTAGAGGCGTGGAAATTGTCGTTGGCATCCAAGTGTAATTTTCATGATGCATGTCCTTCCACTCCATTAGGAATCCCCATATAATGAAATGACATTGTTGACACTCTCTTTTTTCCATTTCTACCTTTGATTGTAACCAAATGGAACCCTCTCCATTAATTTAAGGGAGGATAGTCTGAATGCAACAATTTAACCCTACCTTTTTCTTCAAAGTAGACACATGAAATAATAGGTGGATCACTATACACCTTGTTTTTAAGTTACATAAACATTAATATGGATTTTCTTGGATCACATATTAGATAACCATATGTTATAGAAAATTTTGTCTCACCCCATGCAACTTGCTTGCATGGCCTTTTTGTTTCCCTATGTAGACTTGAAGTCCCTTTTTGTACCTTCTAGAGCCAAAAAATCATATTTTTCCACATATACATGCCCTACTAGTTAGACAACATGCATATATGTAGGTTTCTCCATTAGAGCCTGTGTACGTCAGGTTTTGTTCTCAAAATTAAAAATTGTGTCGGGTTTCCATGTCACGTCATGGGATCTAGGATCCTTGACCTTCCACATACTAGAAACATTCTGACTTGGCCCTTTAGTTCCATTTGAAGGCTGTAAATTGGGCCATATCCAATCCTCGGAGGAGGGAATTCAACTTTTGAGAGCACATATACGCTAGAGAAATGTCACTTCACATTGAATCTGCATTCCTTTATCCTTGGAAGCCTGAACACATTGTCCAGCCCCCAAGCTCTTCCTTCTTTGATGGAGAACCTCATTTTCTCTTTTATATGAGATTTCCTTTGGTGGAGGATTGAAGTGGTGGATGCCCAGCTGAAGGGACTTAGTTTCTCGATTCCGATGTGTGCCAGTATAGAAGTTTGTAACATATGTACTTTCATTGATTATTTTAATAGAAATACTCTTTTCTCTTCCAGTTGATATCTTGCAAATATTTGAATTATTATTCCATGGGCGTATTTGTCATGTATGTTAATGGATTATGTTAATTTATATGCTAACATTTTATATAATCACCATATGCTTGCGGATCTTCGTTGTTGAGGACAAGTTGCAGGTATAAATCTTTGAGTTGTATGCTCAACAATGGTCTTCATAAAATGTCCAGGCGAGGTAGGATCTTGATCTTGTCTTGTTAGGATTTCATTTATATAGAATACTTGATATTATAGTTTTTTTCTATGTGTCATTCTGTTTGTTGTGGTTTACCCCATGCCAAAGAGAGATTTCCCTCGTAACAAAATTGGCAACCATACTAGAGTTTGATCTTCTATTTGGGGTTTTAAGTGTTTTTCTCCTTGACTTGCTCTCTTTTAGCTTGAGTTTCCTTGTTTCTTGATTTCTTGACAACCTATTTTTACTTTGAATCTAAGTTTCTTGGCTTAATCCTTTCCATGGCAGTGTTTTACCACATATAAACAATTTTTCCCCTGACAAATGTGTACATACATGAGTTGTCCTTCTATAGGGTGCATACATATGCGAGTTTTTCTCAAAAAGTCATGTACATCAACTTTTTAGGCTTACTGGTTGAGTTTGGTTGGTTGTTGAGTCTTCTTGGGTCTCTGTCCTAACTGTTAAGTGCTTACCAAGTGATAGGAAACCTTCTTAATGTTGAATTTTCTGGTGGTATTATTTATTATCATCTTATTCATTAGTTTTCCTTGCATCTTGGTCTGAGTGTTTGCTTCTTGGTATCCTTCTTGGCTTGTCTCTTTTTGCTTGCAGTAGGGTCTATATATCAAGATGTTATCCATTCCTTGCATTTTCTTTTCTTTATATTGAAAAAAAAAAAAAAACTCTGATTTGCATTATAGCATTTGCTCTTTTGGTTATTTAGTATTGATATTGGGATATGTGGAAGGATTGCATCTTATTGAAATTGTATAATTGCATTGAAAGTTGCATTTGGAAAGTTGCATCTTATTGAAATTGTATAATTGCATTGAAAGTTGCATTTGGAAAGCTTACCATTTTTTGAGAATTTAATATTAGGACTTAACACTATGTTTATATTCATTTCTTTGAAATGATGAGTGATAATATCATCAATTTCATGACCACGTATCTTGAGTAAACACAAGCCATTAAAAGTAACATTGATTAATTAAAATTAATTAGAAAATATTTTGTTTGTTAGGATACACAAACAAGAATAGGACATAGGGCCTTGGAATAGGATTTTGTGAGTAAAATTCTCCAAGGATATTAAACTAAACATATGTGTGTAACTAGGGAGTGGTTAAATCCATTTTGTAATTAGTGACATCAGGAGGCTCCACTCACACCGTAGTTAAGAACGAGGTCATGCGAAGTTGGTTGTAGAGATATCACTCTAATACCTTCCTAGCATCAGAGATATTTCTATGGTTTCATTCATCTATAGGGGTCTTTCTAGTACCTTTATTGTAACAACCCCATCTGGTACAACTCCTACGATGTACAACCGGTAAAAGCACCCTTAAACATTTTTTTTTGTGTGTGTGTAGGAAGGTAATAATGACATTATACTCAACATCACAACATGCTGATGACACAACGTATGCAACTCATGCAACAACAACATAACGGCCTAACATAAAAGCAGATCAAGCACCTGGAAGCAATGTACGACATCAACCGATGAAAAATAAGAATGACTACCCGCCTGTCCTACCCTGCAATAGTTAGGACCTCCAGGACACATAAGCAATGCTCAAGCCCAGGTTCCCATCGATTTTGACAATTTAAGGTCTCAGGGCTGGCTCAAGCCCAGGTTCCCATCGATTTTGACAATTTAAGGTCTCAGGGCTGGCCACTGTTCTGAGGAACAAGGAGGTCTCTACATCCCGCCCGACACAAGAAGACCAAGCCACTAAGATAAGGACAATCATTAACTATAATAAAAAAAAATACCCTCAATGGAAGGCATAAGATAAAAATGATTTCGCCAACCATCCAACCATTAATCAAGGTTAAATGGTCATTATCTACGATTTAAATTGGCGTTAATTATAGATTGATTAACCAGTCTAAATTCCATTAGTCAACGAGTTACCAAATGAACTTAACATGAATTACGACTCAATTTACCAAGTCTGAGTTACCAATTAGACAACATCTATAGAACCAACTAGCATCAATTACATATCCAGTTTAGTAAGTCTAAATTTCAGCTAGTCAACTAATTGGCAATTCTAACTTGACCTTATAGGCAAACAAGCTAGCAAGTATAAATCATGATTAGACATTAACTACACATATCCAATTATATCCATAAATGTATGTAATGAGATCAGACAAGTACATGAACCATTAATAAGAACTTGTTTAAGAGGGAAAAAAAACATCACTCTTTAAGAGATAATTCTAGTTAAAACATGATTATACCTAATATAATTAAAGAAAAGTTAGTAAATACAAGCATCAGTATGATTCTAGTTACATCATCCAAATGAGTTAAAAGAGAGGAAGAAAACATGGAGTTTGAAGAGATGGAAATAAAAGAATCCACTTTAGGAAAATTATAGTGTAAATTATCTTTAATAAGCAAATCTTCATTACAATCAACCTTGAGTGAGCAGTATATCAAATATTACAAAAAATTCATACTATAGTTAATAAAATAGATAAAAACTTTAAGAATAGAATTAATAAATAATTAACCTTTAATTACAACAAAAATATCACATTCATTCCCCAATCTATAATTTGAATCTTATTCTTACACCATTCTCTAATTACCATGAATTCCTATTTTATTAAGAAAAACAAAAAAACACACCAAATATAATTAAGGATTTATTGAATTATATATGGATTCTCTCATCATGCATAAGTGTACGCCATGTCCTAAGTTATATTAGCTCTCATTAGATTGTGGTCAACAAGCCAACAATTAATGAAATAAATAGGGCTAAGCTAAGCCATGCACACATAGTCGGAAATTCGTTGTCTAGAATAAAGCGCTCAATGCCAGGCACAAGAAAAATGAATATCGTTGTCTAAAATAAGCAAAACGAATTACAGATTTTCTCACTACCAGGCACAAGCAAAATGAAATCACTGTCTAAAACATGAGAAAAACGAATTTCTAATTCGCTCACTACCAGGCACAAGCAAAACGAAATCGCTATCTAAAACATGAGAAAAATGAATTCGCTATCTAAACCAAATCAAATCAAAGTAGATAGATAATGATACATGAACATGTGGTGACATATTTAAATGACCCTAATGAACCCATATTGTTCAAAAAAATAATTTCACATAACTATTCTTATGATTCTTTCTTTGGAAATCACAGTGTTGAAATTTCTTCTCATGCAGAATCATTCACACAATATGAAATCCTTTAGTGCACTCATACTTTTGAGCTTGACTATGATATAGTAGATATGACTAACACTAACTATGATTTACAGCCTAGCATAGCATATAGGGATAAGTTAGGAGTGTATACTAATTCTACTAACCCCAAAAATTCAGATAATGAAACAAGCCCTGGGTCCAAAACTAAATCTAAAGGTGATCCTAACATGTGGAGTCTATTATTTGATGCATCCAAGTCTCTTGAAGGTGTAGGTTTTGGATGCATACTAAAGGAGCCTAATGTAAAGAGAACTTCAATTGCATGTAGACTTGAGTTCCAATGGAAAAATAACATTGTTGAATATGAAGCTCTTACATAAGGATTGAAAAAGGAAGCGGACATGAAAGTGAGGAAGGTCAAGGTATGTGGTGACTCATAAATTGTGATCAGATAGGTAAGAAACATAATCCATTGCCTTTCCATTCACCTAAAACATTACTAGTAGGAAATATGGGACTTAATTAACAACTTTGATGCATTTAACATCAATCATGTTCCTCGTTTACTAAATTATGAAGAAGATTTATTAGCTAATGTTGCATATAGATTAATTTCTTCACAAGGGATAATGCCTGACACTTTTTCCGTGGAATTACCATACATGCCTTTGGTTCCTTATAACATAACCAACTAGAGATAATTTGATGACAATCAACATATTATAAGTTTTCTACATCTTGAAAACAATTTCAAAGATTCAGTTATAGATGAAGGCCAACAGTTCCAATGGAAAAATAACATTGTTGAATATGAAGCTCTTACATAAGGATTGAAAAAGGAAGTGGAAATGAAAGTGAGGAAGGTCAAGGTATGTGGTGACTCATAAATTGTGATCAGATAGGTAAGAAACATAATACATTTCCTTTCCATTCACCTAAAACATTACTAGTAGGAATTAAAGGACTTAATTAACAACTTGTATGCATTTAACATCAATCATGTTCCTCGTTCACTAAATTATGATGCGGATTTATAAGCTAATGTTGCATATAGATTAATTTCATCACAAGGGATAATGCCTGATACTTTTTCTGTGGAATTACCATACATGCCTTTGGTTCCTTATAACATAACCAACTAGAGATACTTTTATGACAATCAACATATTATAAGTTTTCTACATCTTGAAAACAATTTCAAAGATTCAGTTATAGATGAAGGCCAACTTAATTAGGATATGAGTTTTGATTCCCCTGACTCAAAAATTCAAACAATGGGGACTAAAATCACTCCAATAAATAACATCCAAAAAAATGTTGTAAGGCTTGAAAAGCTTTATGATCTTTGGGACAAGTTCAAGAAAGTGAAAAACTGCAAAACAAACAACTCTACCATGCAATTTGAGGTAATAAATCTTTGGGCTAGCAGTCTACCACAAAATTTCATCCTCGGAAAGAATTCCCGCCCCCACTAAAAATAAATCCTTAATCAAGTTATTCAAACAATACAAATATATTTTTTCCTGGACTTATGATGACCTCAAGACATATGATAGTAATATATTTATCCAACACATTATCCCCATGAAGCCTCTGAAAAATCCTTTTCAATAGAAATTAAAGAAGTTGCTTCCAATTTTAGAACCTCAAGTAAAGGTTGAACTAAATAATCTCTTGGTACCAAGAATTATTCTTCCAGTTAGGAAAACCCAGTGGATAACTAATCTGGTACTTGTAACGAAAAATAATGGGGATATTAGACTTTGTGTTGATTTCAGAAATTTGAACAAGGCTTCAGAAAATGACAATTACCCTGTACGACCCATGGAGAAAATGACAATTACCCTGAAATGATCTCTCTACTAGATGGTTTTTTTGGTTATAATCAAGTTCTTGTTTCCTATGATGACCAATTGAAAACTACCTTTTGAACCGAATGAGGAACTTATGCCTATAAGAAAATTCCATTCAGGATAATAAATTCAAGAGAAAGTTTTCGAAGAGCCATGGAAATTGAATTTAGAGAAATTATCAATACCTGTGTGCTAGTATATATTGATGATGTTCTATTTTCTCCAAGGATAAAATGGACCATGTGTCTCATTTGAGAAACATCTTTGATAGATGTAGAAGGTATGTCATTTCCCTGAATTTGAAGAAGTCAATTTTTGCAATCAATGAAGGAAAACTATTAGGATTTTTTGTGTCTAAATATGGCATCATGATTGAACGTGAAAGAACTAAATCTATCTAAAAGATATAATTTTACCACAATAAAAAAATCCATGCAATCGTTTCTAGGGAAATCGAGACGGGATAAGGGTCCCACCCCTTTGCTAGGCGTCCACATAGCACCCATCTATTAGTTGTGAGTATGGGTGGGTCCCATATTGCACCCTTTTTCCCCATGTATGTGACTTGATTATCTGCTAGATCAGATAGTGGAGATCGAAGGATGATGAATGAATCACATTGATATTGGTGGTTAAGATGAAAGGGATTTATCAATGCAAAATCCTCTAATACCACCAAACATCCTAGTGTATACATGTTTCTCCCACATTCATTTTGTATCTTTTTTCAGCTTTGTGAAACCTCTTTAAAAACCTATGATACTGGTACTTATGGTTTCAGAGATGACCACCTCATCCGTTATGGCACCTACATCACCTCTCAACCCACCACCATGCATGGAAGACCCCTGATATCTCCACTATGTCTTGTCACCCTTCCATCATGGCTTGCCACCATAGAATTTGATGTCACCACTATAATTTCACCTAATACATGGCCTCCACATCACCATGTATGGAAAAATCCCCAAATTTTCCAAAAACATGGCCTCCACATCACCATGTATGGAAAAATCCCCAAATTTTCCAAAATTCATAATTCTTCCAGATTTTCAAAAATTTCTAATTCCAAAATTTCCATCATGGTCAACATGAAACTTTATATTATTTTTCCCATGACCAATTTTAGTTCTTCAAATGACCAATTGTTGCCATACTCGACCCTTTGATATTTATAGGCATGAATTCCTCCTAAATTCACTAAGAAATTGGGGACTCTTACCCATTTTCTCCCAAATATTTCAACTTTTCCACCATGGATTCAACCATTCTCGACCTCCTAGATGAATTTCTCCCTGAATTCTCCCATTTAAATCGAATTAACCACCCCCTCAATAATTATGGGCACAAATTCCACTTGAATTCACTAAGAAATTGGAGTTATACTCAACTTCTCCATGGTTTCTCAACAATTCATAAATTTAGCCAATTCCATGCATGAATTTAGTCCATCAATGGTTAAAATTTGGTATTTTAATCCCTGATATCAATTTTACCAAATTTCCCATGAAATTTCCCATGAAATTTCCCCATTTTTTCTAGGGATATTTTGACAAATAATTTGCAGACATCCTTTGAAAATTTTATCTACAATTTCAACTTCTGTGTTCCAACATTTTCCCATGGAGGCTCAGTTTTGAACCTGGAAGATTTGATGCCAAATTGTAACACACCCTAGACTCACTTATGGGAATATGTCACTAAAAAAAAAACCAACTTTATCACATACAAAATTTTTCAAATTTTACTTTTAAGTCACTCAGTAAAACTATGATACCATTAATTAATTAATTGCAGTCTTCTTGAAGGACCATATAACCTTATTTTTAAATCTGTTACCAATTCATGACACACCCAAACCCCTTTCCAAGATCTGAAACCAACAATACTAATATGCCATGCATATAAAACAATTATGAATTCCTAAGAACATATAAATCCATCAATAATTATAGACCACTATATACTCATGCATAGTAACCTAAATTAAGGATATATATAAATAAACATAACACTAAACAAATAAACACATCGGCTTCATACCTCAGACATTCCTCCCAACCATAGACACTATTGTTCTAGAACCCTCAAGAGTAGGTCACCCCCAACCTAGGGATATGGACCCACCAAGGAAAAGGATACCTAGGCCAAATATGGTCTAACATTCAACACAACAATTTCTATGACGAGGTATCAACTCCAATAGTATTTTCAACCTACAACCTTTCATTCCCTACATATTGCACAACCCAAGGAAATGTACTCCCTTCCTCGCACAAAAATCCCTCGGGCTATCCCACTTCCCTTCCATGGATCCAACATAGGTTGGCCAAGAAGTATCATAGCAATGTGGCTTTAAGAAATCTAGATGCACTTAGGAGTCTCTAGCCACCCTTGAGGCTTCACACCCAGGGAAACCTACTCCCAACAATCCTCCCTCTAGGGCTCTAGCCTTTCCCAAGGTAACGCAAGGAGAATTGTACACCCAAATCCAAATAGGATTTCATAGGGTTCATAAGGTAACAAGGTCATAGTATAAAATGAATAATGGCTTCCTCACTAAGCCCAATATTTAAATATGCATGTTATTTATTTGACAAGTGGCACTCAAATAACCACTTCCCCACCACTTGGAAACTCATCCCATTACTTGGGAACTTTAGCATAAAACAATAACTTGTGAATTATGAATATATTATTACATTCCTTGGCTTAATATTGCTTGACTTAACCCCTTTCCTTAATCCCTTAGCCCTCTTTCCCTCTCGTGGAGCCCTGGCCCCCATACTCTCTATCTGACTTGGTCTGTAGCAGTGATGTATTTTATTAGTATATCTTAGTGTGATTACAATTTAAAATGATAGGCTCACCGGCCTTTCACCATACAATTTCTTCGGTCTGATATCAGAAAGGAACTTTGGCCCAAAACATATATAAACAAACACTCTAACCCAAAAATGATACTGGCTCACTAACCTATTAAAACATATGTACATTACAAGTTGGGGATCAACTTAGGATATCACAACTACCATCGATGGAGGTCTTTTAGGATTTTTTCACAATCTTGTAATGTTAGAATCCTATGCTAACTGGTGTTTTTCTTGTTGTGCTTGGATCATTATAAGATATTTGTGTGAGGTGTTTTTTTTTTTTTGTAAGTTAGAGTTTTGTATTGA
>CBVK0101149604.1:1529-14606 GCA_900067695.1 Picea abies | reverse complement strand
TATATATATATATATATATATATATATATATATATATATATTTAAATTGTGTATGCCTTGCAATTCTTTGTATGAAGGTGACTCTTTGACTATTTTTAGATGCAACACCTATCACATCAACCTCATCAACCAAACTAGATATAATCAGATCACGAAGTGCATATCTCAAACCATATCCCCAACATCACCAAGAAATCTCTCTATTCATGTACTAAACAAGTACCAATCATATACTAATCATGTACCAAGATCACCAACATTGATAAACCAAATTCCATAAATTCTCACCTCAAACCATGTGTCATAAGATCATTGTTATATAGTCTCAAACATGTACTAATCATGCCTCAAACAATGTATCCAAGTAGGCCAAGATACACCTAATATATGTGTGATATTACACATGATATGCCTCAATAAAACACCAAAGAATGTATACCAATATAACAAAAATGTGCACCAACAATGTGATTCAACAGATCTTCCTCTAACCATTCACTACAACTGTACCATACATTCAAGAGAGAATATAAAAAAACTCACCAATTCATCCCTCAACCATGCTCTACAACATCATCTCAAGCAATCTCAAACAAGCACATAAACATAACTTTACTTTTTGTCGATGATTGTGTTGTACCTGAAGATTGTCACACATGCTTGTAGAATCTCCTCATATTTTGTAGTCCGATACAACCCTAATCCTTTAGATCTATTTTTACCTCATGGGACAAAACCAATTTTCTAGTGGGGCCTTGCATGAGGATTTGTATGCAACCCGTGGGGGTGCCTAGCAAAACATTGATAGTCTAACCTGTAGAGATATACTAAATCAAGGTTTTACAAAAAAATGTCACTCTCCTTTGGAATCACAAATCTTTGTCATAACTCCTCCTTCACTGCCTCATATTTGTCAATGAAATTCCTGCCAAAAACCTTTCACAAGATAGATATTTAATGTGTTCAATAGGTGTTAATGGGAGTCTATTGATATCTTATTTATACTTCCCAAGTTCCTTCCTTTAGGGGCAATGTTGTAACTATTTTACTCATTTTCCTTCTTTTAGGGTTAACCCACATTCTTGTTGAAACTAATTTATCTATAATTAGTAAATGCATACTTTATTTGTTACAACTACTTTACCCATAATTAATTTCTTGTTGCAACCCCTTTGAATATAAAATTTCTTGAAGACTTTCTAGAGGTTTCTAGAATAATTGACTTTGTGTTGAATTTCTAGGAATTTCTAGATTATTCTTGAGTGTCATCCAATCTTTACAAAGCCATATCTCTTCAATGGTAAGGAGACACATGGAATACCACCTATCATCAAAAATGACATGACAAGGACTATCCATATATGAATGTCTTAATTGTATTTACCTTGTCCTTCATGGCCTTATTACTAAAAAAAAATTGGGTCTCATGACCACACCTCTGGGGCTTCGTGGTGAATTCATCAAATTCACCCAACATATCTTCTGAAATTAACCACTCTATTAATGACAACTAACTCACCATCAATATAAACCATGTCTTTAGGGCTTCCAAACTTCTCTAAGGATTAACATCAATCTCCAAGTGTTGAAATCAACGAAAAACAAATATCCAAACAAAATTTCCAATAGTATCCCCCTTTGGCATTGATGGAAACACCAACATTCATGGAAACACTCATGGAAACACTATGTGACCATTGCTCCTCAACAATGTATCTTTCTCTGATGATTTATCTTCTCTTGACTTTCCTGCAAGATGTCACATAGATCAATGAAGGGATACTTGTATATGTTTCCTTTCCTCTTTTCCAGTTCTTGCTAATTTTCCATTGGTGATTCCTCTTGTAACTCTCTGACATATATAAAAAGAATTCATTACTTGGTTTCTTCATTCAATTGTCATATCCACTTGAAGATACTTTTCAAAGATTTTATTATGATGTTTTATCTTTTGCTGAGTATTTCTCTTTCCCTATTATGTTGTGCCTTTTATTGATTTCCTTTATGTGACAAACTGATTCCAAATGATTCCAATTATTCCAATTGTAGATGAAATAATATGTATATTCTATGAACCACATAATCTATACCTTCTAAGTATCCATCCATGTCCATATGTCGCAAACTATGCATAACTTTGTTAATCAATTGTCCACAAAGTTGACCCATCTATAACTTTGTACTTTTTCTATCTGATTGCTTTGAATCTATCTCTACAAACACCTCAAAATGCTCGAAGGATGGTTCTCTAATATGTAGTACCTACTGCACTGACTCCCCTCATTCAATATTCATGTTTATTGGGATTCTCCAAGTCAAATGTCTCATAAAAATATCCACATTGATGCAGAGTAATCTTCCTCTTCGTCTATAGACTCATCATTTTTTGGAACTCTGACTTCTTTCTTTCTTCCTGTGAATTGATATTTCACTAAAATTCATAAAAGAACCAACACTTAGTCATGTTCTTTATTCACCTTCTATTCTTCTATTTTTCACATTATTGTTAATCCTGTGATCTCTAGGACTTGATATTTATTCACGTGTTCTTCTTTTTTTTCATTTCTTCTCAAAACCTTTCTATGTATGACCTCTTCCTTTGTCCTTGTAGGTTTTTCTTCATCTTGAACTATTTCCAATCCTTAGAGTATGTCTTCTAGGTTTCCTTGATTCATCTGATCTTCCTTTACATGTTCTTGTTTTCTTTTCCAAACATTCTTATATTTGATATCTGTGTTCTCTTTCATATAATTATCCATCATGCTTTTACAATGACAAAATATGTGTCCATAGTTATGGCATTTGTAGCATTCAATGTTATGTGGGGCACATACACATTTCTTTCTTGGATATTTATTCCATAAACCATGTAATCTGCAACTTATGTCAAAATTTAGTACAATAAAAACAATGACCATAAATTAAATGTACATACTTGGTAGTGAATGATCTTCTTTCTGGTGTAGTCCTTCTGAGTTACTTCCTTGATTAATCAAGATCATGAGTGAATCTCCTTTGTGGCTTGAATGTGGAGGGTCTTTGTGAAGATGTGTCTCTATCATTTTTCTTTGATTCTGGTTTACCATGATTCCTCCCTTTGAGTACGTCTACATAACTCTTACTCTTTTCTTCATTATTATTTTTGGGCAACTTGGAGTGCTTCTCTTCAACATTTTCTATGGATGATGTGAATTTTTTGTCTCGTCAATGCTCTTGCTAAGATTGACGATTTTGGCTCTCAATGTGACAAATTCTTCTTCAAGCTTCTCGGCCTTCTCTTCTTTCTTCATCATCTAACTCTTCATGACTTATTTTGTTCACTTCTCCTATTCAAGTTGGATATTCAAGGAGATGATTTCCTTTTCAAGTATTGCTTCTTTTGTCAATTCATCTAAAGAACTAATTAACTTTGCTTGAAGTTCTACTATTCCTTCTTCACAATCTTCTTTGTATGAATATTTGTGACATGATGAGCATATTTCTTCTTGTTTTTTACCTGCACTATCTTTAATTTTCTCCGATTTGTGGTAGATTGGGATGTTAGGAAATGAATGACACTTCCACAATAATCTTAGTAGAAGAGAAGAACAATTTAATCAAGAATGGAAATGACATAATACACCAAGATTTTACCATGGAAACACTTAACCGGGAAAAACAAAATATCTTTGAGCGTTCTTCCCTCTTTTTTTCTTATTCAATCATAATAAAATGTTACATGTCTAACCTTGGGCCACACCTAAGACACAATCGACATCATACCCTCCTGCACATGAAAGAAAAACCTTGTAGCGAATTGGACTTACATATGCATGACCAACAACCTACACTTACACATGCATTAACCTACAAAAGTGCATTCTACGATTACCTTACAAATCTACAACAAAAACCTTCATGACCTTACAAAATGCCTCTTTATACAATTTACAATAGGAAAAACCATAAATATTTGCGCTAAAAAATGGTTACAGATCCATGCATATCATTGGCTACAAAACTCGGGATTTTGTTACAGTCGACTCCAAGTCGGGTTTACCAGTTGGTCTTCATTCGGTCTCTAGTCAGTCGTCTCACACCCACACTTAAACCTATTTTCAGTTTAATTGCCATAAATATCTTTGACTTCGAATTTACCTAGTCAACTCCTGCGATGTTCGACTTGCTGTCGATCCACCTCGACTTCAACTTGTTATTGATCCACCTCGACCTTTGATCATCATTCGATTCACCTTGACTATAATTTCACTGCAAAGAATATAACAACCCAACATTCTCCCACTTGTTGTATTCTTTGTTGAAAAAAGAGATTCCTGAACTTTCGTTCACAGACCCTGGGCAACAATGCCCATTGCCTCTCTGCACCAAAAGAACTTTACAATACTCGCAGACTTGGTCAATGAGTCTGCTATGTTTTCCAACGTGTCTACTTTCTCTAGTAGCACCTTGTTACTTTCCAATATGTCTCTTATGAAATGGTATTGTACATCAATGTGCTTAGTATTTGAATAATAATAAGGGTTATTTGCTAGAAATATTATGATTTGATTGTCGCAACTTACCTTCATAGCTCTCTTCTCAAACCTTATTCCTGAACACAACCTTTGAATCCATACCACTTCTTTTCTTCCATGAGTGGCTGCCATGTATCTATATTATGTTGTTGACAAGGCTACAAACACCTATCACTTACTCATCCAACTTATTTCTCCATCGAACATCTTGAAGACATATCCATTGGTTGACCTCCATCGATTCAAATATTTATCCCAATCGGCATCGACAAATCCATGTACATCTAATCTACCACTGTCACCTCTAGGTTTTCCTTTGTAGCATATAGCATTTTCCTTCATGCCACACAAATACCTGAATACTCTCTTGACAGTTGTCCAATTCTCCTTTCCAGGTGTCGACATGTACCTTCTCAACACTCCCACTGCATGGGAAATGTCTAGTCAAGTGCAGAACAACACATACATTAGACTACCAACCACACTTGCCTAGGGAATAGGTGCCATGCACTCTATGTATCCCTGTGTCTTTGGACATTGTTCAACAGTAAGCCCTGCTCCCACAGGAATTTCCACCTTCATTGGTTTGCAATATTGCATGTTGAATCGTTTCACAACTGTTTCAATATACTTCATCTTATTCAACCAGATATTTCTAGAAACTTGATCTCTCTTAATCTCCATTCCCATATTGAAGTTAGCTGCATTGATATCCTTCATGTCGAACTTGGAGGATAGTTTCTTCTTCACCTTCTTTATTGCATCCATGTTTTTCCAATCAACAACATGTCATCGACATACAAAGATACATATATGAAACAACTTATTGTCAATATCTTCGAATTTTACTTTACTCGGTTCACTCCCTCAACATTCGATGTGTTGTTGATGCACCTCAACTTTGACTTGATATCGATCCACCTCGACCTTCGAATTGTTATTGATCCACCTTGATGTCAACCATTAGTCGATTCACCTCAACTAGACTTTCACTTCAAAGAACATAATAGCCCAAAATTCTCCCACTTATTGTCTTCTTTGTTGAAATAGGATATTCTTGAACCTTTTCTCATAGACCTAGGGCAGCAATACCCATTTCCTCTCTACACCAAGAGAAATTCACAACACTCATAGACTTGGTCAATGAGTATGCTATGTTTCCCAAACTGTCTACTTTCTCCAGTATCACTTTGTTACTTTCCACCATGTCTCTTACAAAATGGTATTGTACATCAATGTGCTTTGTCTTTGAATGATAAGAAGGGTTATTTGCCAAAAATATTGGAATTTGACTGTTGCAACTTTCCTTCATATCTCTCTACTCAAACATAATTCCTAAACACAAACCTTGAATCCATACTTCTTCTTTGCTTCCATGAGTGGTTGCCATGTATTTAGCTTTCATTGTTGACAAGGCTAAAATTCTTCTAACTTACACATCCATCTTATTTCTCCACCGAAACATCTTCAAGACATATCTGTTGGTAGACCTCTTTCCATCCAGATATCTAGCCCAGTCACCATCGACAAAGCCATGTACATATAATTTACCACTGCCACCTCCAGGTTTTTCTTAGTATCACATAACATAGTCCTTCATGCCACAAAAATACCTGAATACTCTCTTGACAATTGTCGAGTGCTCCTTTCTTGGTGTTGACATGTACCTACTCAACACTCCCACTGCATGGGAAATCTATGGTTGAGTGCATAACATCGTATACATTATACTACAAATCATACTTGCATAGGGAACACATGCCATTTCCTCTATTTCTTCATTTTTATTTGTAAACTATTCAACAGTAATCCTTGCTCCCATAGGAATTAGCACCTTCACCGATTTGCAATCCTACATGTTGAATCATTTCAAAACTATTTCAATATACTTCATATGATTTAACCATATCTTTCTTGTGGCTGAATCTCTCTTAATTTCCATTACCAAAATGAAGTTAGTTGAACAGAGATCCTTCATGTCAAACTTCAAGGATACCTACTTCTTCGGCTCCTTTATTATTTCCATGTTGTTTCCAGTCAACAACATCTCATCGATATACAAATATACATATATGAAACGCCCACCTTCTTCCTTGGAATAAATGCAGTGATCAACTTTTATTCTCAAAAATTCAAAACTAAGGATGTATGTGTCAAACTTTTGGTACAACATCCTTGGTGATTTATTTAGACCATAACAGGATCTTTTGAGTTTTCACACAAAATCTCACTTTCCCTTTAATACAGATCCTCCAGTTTGTTTCATGTATATTTCCTCTTCCATACCCCCATGTAGGAACAATGTATTTACATCCATCTGTTCTATCTCCATATTGAATGTTGCAGCCAAACACATTAGTACTCTTATGGAAGTTAGTTTTGAAACATGGGAAAAAATACCAACGAAGTCGACTCCCTCGACTTGGGAATATCCTCTCACTACCAGCCAAGCTTTGAAATTATTGAATTTTCCTGTGGAATTAATCTTCTTCTTGAACACCCACTTTCTACCAATAAGATTTATTCCACTAGGTAACTTAACTAAATCCCATGTCTCATTCTTTCACAAGGACTCCATCTCTTCAACCATGGATTCTTTTCAAAGTTTACCCTCAACTGATTTGACTGCCTCACCGACCGACTTGGACTCATCGTTGATGGAAGTTAACACCAATGCAGAAAGAAAGTCAGGAGAACTATACCTTTTGACTAATTTTATTATTCTTTCTGACCTCTTTACCACTAGAGTCATTTGTTCCACTTCTTCCTTAGATTCATTCGACTCATCTGAATCATCTTCTTCATTCCTAAGTTCAAACTACACCATATCATGATTATTCTCGGTCTGAACAACCTCCTTAGGCTTGAACATACCTATGAATTCTATGAAGACCACATCTCGATTGTACATTGTTCTCCTTAATGCAATATCCTGGAGCTTATATCCTTTCATCCCTTCTTTATATCTAATGAAAATACATTCGACTTCCTTCTTGTTGAGCTTGCTCCTCTTTTCCTTAAGGACATGCATAAATCCATCACAACCAAATAATTTAAGATGTGCCGCTGAAGGATTATTACAATACCATACCTCATTTCTATTTATGTCGACGAAGGAGACATATTCACTAGATATCTTGCAGTTTCAACTACCTCCACCCAAAATTTATGTTCGAGCCCAACACCATTGAGCATGCTCCTTTCCTTATCCATAAGCATTTTTTTCATTCTCTTGGAAACTCCATTTTGTTTTGGGGTATATGGTGTGGTGTTTTTTAATTCTATTCCACACTACTTACAGAACTGATAAAATTACTTTCCATAGAATTCACCACCATTGTCATTTCTCAACACTTTTATCCTCTTCTCTATCTAGCTTTCCACAAGATCTTTAAAATCCTTAAATCTCTCGAAAAACTTTGATTTCTTCCTCAAGAAATATATCCATGTCTTTATGGAAAAATCGTTTATGAAGGAGACATAATATAGGGATCCACCAAGTGAAGGAACCGTAACCAGACCAAACACATTACTATGCACCAGTTACAGAATCCCATTTTCCCTTGTATCTCTAGATGGGAACCTCACCCGGCTTTGTTTCCCATATATGCAACATTCACAAAATTCAAATTATAAACCACATTTAGGAAAAACTTTGACCATACCTTTGCTTTTCATAGCTCGAAGTCATTTTTCTCCAATGTTTCCCATCCTCTTGTGCCATAGCCTAGTCGAGTTGATTTCATCATGTCTTGTCGAGTGTATTTGAACCAAATTAGCTCGAGTCAAGCGAGTTGTGTCAACATTGAGTTGAGTCAACTCACATTCGATTTTATTTCAGGAGAAACGATGTTGTTTCATCCAATCTACTTGAAATTCCCTAACACCATGTACAAGGTACCAATCCAAACTCCTTTCAGTAAGAGCATTGCACCTATGAGAATATTACACTAATCCTTCTGAAACATGGTATGCACACCTACATCACTCATATTGGATAGAACTCAAGTTTCTTTCCAAACCTGGAATGTGTAGCACACTTGGAAGGGGTTTTTTTGTTCCATCCTACAATGTCATTTAGAATCTTCCCTATCTGACAATTTGGGTTGTGGAGTAGTCCCCCAAGAACACATCACCCCCATCATATCTTTTATATTGATAGAACCATTATTTATGTGTTGTCCTATGATAGGATTTTTCTAATTCGATCAACCAAACATCTTGATCCAACTGTGTACTAGTCAACACCATGTACATATCACATGCATTGTCGGACATCATCTTTCTCTCAGTCCACTGCTTCTTGTCAGATCCAACACTGACTTCTATTTCCTTCAAATTATAGTATTTTTTATAATTCCCAAATTTACCACCTTTCCAACATATTCACGTCGACTAAACTGTGGATTTAGATCTATTCTTTGACTTAAATTTTCTACTGGATAATCTTCCTTTATCTATGTCTATCAATTGACCTCTCACTATGAGAGCATATTTGGTCGATCCTTCCATGTTCTTCTTTATCATTTCTTCCAACAACAGAGAAGAAAAAATTTCTTCTAGAACTAGTGTGTTTTTATCACTCCCAATAGCCACTACTAATCTATCAAAGGAATTTGGAAAAGAACATAATAGGTTGATACACTTATCCTCATCAATGATCTTAATATCCACATACGATGACTAGATTAACATAGTATTGAACACATTTAAATGCTTGGTCATAGAACTACCATCACTCATCCTCACAATATACAATTTCTTTCTAAAAAACATCTTATTTACCAGATATTTCCACTGGTATAAGCTTCCTAGATTGTCCCACAATTTCTTAGTGGAATTTCCACCTGAGACATTTAGAACCACCGAATATTCAACTCAAATCCGAATCATACTTCTTTCTCTTCTTTCAATTTTGTCCCACTCTTCCGTCAACATGTCTGTTGGCTCGGTGCCTGGACAAACTACTTTCCATTATTTTTTATCTACAAGAAGATCTTCCAAAGATCAAAATTCTTGCCATTGAATTTTTCTATCTCTATAATGGAAATGCTCACCATTCTTATCCACAATCTTTAACATAATTTATGACTTATAATTCTTACTGTACCTAGGGTTTAGTTCTCATATTCAAGATTGGAAAATCAAGATCTTATATACTCACCAAAGAATAACACTGCTCTAATAACTCACTTGTCACAGAAGACCTAATCTCTGATACCACATGTATGGAAATGAAATACAGTTCCACACTAATCCTAGCAGAAGGTAAGAAGAATTTAATCAAGAAAGAAAATGACATAAGAAATCACATAGTACACCGAGATGTTACCCTGGAAACACTTAATCGAGAAGAACGCTTAATTGAGAAACACTTAATCCTTCGAGTGTTCTTCTCTATTGTTGTCTTATTCAATCAGAATAAAAGGTTAATTGTCTAACCTTGGTCCACACCCAAGACACATTTGATGTCATACCCTCTTGCACATGCAAGAAAAACCCTATAGTCAATTCGGCTTACATATGCATGACCAACAACCTACACTTACACATGAATTAACCTGCAAAAGTGCATTCTATGATTACCTTGCAACAACAACAACCTTTACGACCTTACTACATGCCTCTTTATAGGCTTTACTACAGGCAAAACCCTAAAGATTGACGCACAAAAATGATTACAAATCCATGCATATCATTGGATACAAATCCTGCAAATACCAAGATTTTGTTACAGTCGAATCCAAGTCGGGTTTACCAGTCGGCTTTCATTCGATCTCTAGTCGGTTGTCTCACGCTCGCACTTTGACCTCTTGTCAGTTGACTTGTCGTCGATATCTTTGACTTCTAATTTACCCAGTCGACTTCCTCGACCTTCGACTTGTTGTAGATCTACCTCGACTTCAACTTGCTGTTGATCCACCTCAACTTCCACTGTCAATCGATTCACCTCAACTAGACTTTCACTACAAATAATATAACAACCCAACAAAGAATACATGTTTGAGACACAATGAAAACCAAGTATACAATGCAGTTTGTTAGGTGGACAAGCAAGTTAATCTTGTTGTCCCTAATTGAAACAATAATCAATGATATATATCAACACATAAAAGATAATAGGAGTTGCAAAATAAGTGCTAGAAGTCTAATTGAATAAGCAAGAGACAAGCTAGTAAAGACTAGTTTAACTCAACAATGATAGAGCAAGAATTTAGCACAAAAACAAGGATCTCACAAAAAGCTTATTGCAGTGATATTTATCAGCCTTCTGGTTGTAGAAAACGAAGCCTTATAATAGGAAATTTAGCCAATGAAAATCACTTCAAACTAGCTCAAAAAGTGCACTAGGGTTAGTAGTTTGTTAGGGAAAAGTTATAGCCAATTCCTAGGGTTAGTTTAGGAGTTATCTAGGGTTAGAGGGATAGATTTCTGCAACCCTAATGGTTGTAGGTTAGTTTTGTAACAACAACAAGTTATAGTGGGTGAAAGAGGACACCTCAATGAGGCAAGGTAGCCTAGGGCTCAAGGAACAATGTCTAAGTGAGAGAACTTCAAAACATCAACTTTTCATATTTACCAATGCAACATTTTATTTCTCCAATGCAACAACTAGTGCCTTTGATTATGGGTTAATGGGGTCAAAAGAAAAGAGCTAAAACTACTACCTCCTTGGGGGTATAAATGCTCTTATTCCCCAAGGCAAGTCACCTATCTAGGGTTTAAAACTAAGGGGTCTATATCCTTATACTTCCTTAGCAAACCCTTGCAAACAATAATTCTATGCTCTACACTTACACATGAATTAACCTGCAAAAGTGCATTCTATGATTACCTTACAACATCAACCTTTACGTCCTTACAAAACGCCTCTTTATAGGATTTACAATAGGAAAAACACAAAATATTGGTGCCCAAAAAAAATTACAGATCCATGCATATCATTGGATACAAATATTGCAAATCCCATGATTATCTTATAGTTGACTCCAAGTCAAGTTTACCACTCAACTACTAGTTGGCCTTCATTCGATCTCTAGTCGATCGTATCACGCCTACACTTCGACCTATTTTTGGTTGAATTACCATTGATATATTTGACTTTGACTTTACTCGATCAATGCACTTGACCTTTGACTTGTTTTCAATCCACCTCGACTTCGACCTGCCATTGATCCACCTTGATCTTTGACTTGATCTTGATCCACCTCGACTAAGATCGTTAGTTGATTCACCTCAACTAGAATTTCACTACAAATAATATAACAACCAAACATGGGATTCCTTTGAGTAGAATCTATGTATCTTATCCCAAATTTCTTTGGCTTATGACCATTGTCCCACTTTGACTTTCTTTGAATCAAGTAGTCCTTATGTGATGAAGTCCATTTAATATAACAACCAAACATGGGATTCCTTTGAGTAGAATCTATGTATCTTATCCCAAATTTCTTTGGCTTATGACCATTGTCCCACTTTGACTTTCTTTGAATCAAGTAGTCCTTATGTGATGAAGTCCATTGCAATTTCTTTGTGCTTTATCAATTCTTTCTTAGCTACATTGTTTGGATTATTTGAACTAGTGTATCCTATAACAATTGATTACTAAACATCATATCCATGTGCCTATAAAACTTTTTCATTTTTTATGCTCCACATCTCATACTACAGGCCATTTTAACCATCAAACTATGGTATTCCATTTATAAAAAAATTGTTATCCCCCATGATCTTCCTTCTAGTGCTTAAATTTTTCCTTGAAGAAAACTGCTTTGATACCAATTGTTGGAATACTGAGAGGGGGGGGGTGACTCAGTATGTTTGATACCAATTGTTGGAATACTGAGAGGGGGGGGGTGACTCAGTATGAGAAATTATATTACTTTTAACCATATGTATTCCTTAAATTTCTCAACAGTATATCATTGGTTTATCATTAGAATTCAATATATCTTCAACAATATAAATCAACAATGCATAAGATCATCCATAGATACACAGTACACCAGATATTTACGTGGAAAACCAAATGGAAGAAAACCATGAAATTATTTTCTTATATGTCAGAAGAAATACATTCATAGGAATATCCAACTTCCAAATTATACAGAATGAATTGGAAGGAGGCTATGACCCCCTATTTACAGGATCCTACCCAAAGGAAACTACAACTTCCTGATTTAACAGCTAAAACTGAAAGGAGGCTCCAACCCCCTAGTTTATAGGATCCAAATTGAAGAAATATTTGACTCCCTGGTTCTCTAGCACCAACTGGAAGGAGGATACAACCTCCTTTCCTTTCCCCCTTCCCATCACCCTGAAATTTAAATGTAGAAAAAATTGTCACTACCACAATCACTACCACTATCACTGCCACCATGAACCTGTCACTGTGAAATTGTCACTATCAACCTATCACAAAAACATGTCACATAAACCTATCACATCAATCTCACTAGCCAAATTATATCTAATCACATATATCAATCACCAATATCACCAACTGCATATCACAAACCATATTCCCAACATCACCAAGACATCCCTCTAGTCATGTACCAAA